>JAQQST010001535.1:0-12366 GCA_028646485.1 Cryptoprocta ferox | reverse complement strand
CTAAATGTCCATCAACTGATGAGTGGATTAGGAAGATGTGGTTCATCTATACAATGGAATACTACATGGCAATGAGAAAGAATGAAATCTGGCCATTCGTAGCAAAGTGGATGGACCTCGAGGGTGTCAAGCGAAATAAGTCAGGCGGAGAAGGACAGATACCATATGTTTGCACTCATAGGTCTAACAGGAGAAACCCAACAGAGGACCATGGGGAGGGGAAGGAGGAATAAGAGTTAGGGAGATGGAGGGAGACAAAACACGAGAGACTCTTGAATCCTGAAAACAAACTGAGGGGGGAAGGGGAAGGGGAAAAGGTAAAGGGGGGTGATGGTCTTGGTGGAGGTCACTTGTGGGGAAGAGCACTGGGTGTTATATGGAAACCAACCTGACAATAAACTATAAAGTTTAAAAAAAAATAAATAAATAAAAAATAAAAAAATAAAAAAATAAAATAATAAAATAATAAATAAAATAAAATAAAATAAAATAAAATTATTGAGCCTGTGTCTTATTTAGAAAGCCCATGTAGGGGATATGGTCAAGTAATTTTGTCAAGGTCACCTCTGTATGTCCAGTGAAGGGTGCACCCAACTGCATGCTGGCCATCTCCACTTAGGCACCTCAAATTTAACATACCTTGAACAAACTCATCATCTGCCATCCTAAGCCTGCTACTACTTCACTTGTGGAATATAAGACCATTACCATGATGGAAAATGTAAATCACTAAAAATTGGTATTCTTACACCAAACAGCATCATCTGACAAAAACATTTTAAATTTGAATTTTTGGTTAAAAGGATATAATGACATGGTTTCTGCTATTCGTAAAGTCTAAAACTAACCTGTACATTGTCATGATGAATCTCAAGCATCACCATATTGAATTGTTATGTGTGTGTATATATGGCTTTAAAAGAAGACCAAGAGACAAAATCAAGGCAAGGAGCTATTTAGAAGGGACTGCTAAGACACAATGGTTCAGAAGTGGAGACATGAGACAGAGAAAAGAAGAAAGATACTAAAGGATGTATTAACTAGTATCCTACTACTGTGGACATTGGTGCACAATCCTACTGTAGCCCTCTAAGTGACTATACATATTCTATGACATTTAATTGTTTCACTTGAGAGAGAAGCTGTGTATTTCTGTGTTAGGGTATCTCTGAGGCATTGACTCCATGGTAGTTCCAGGCTTTCCCACACAGTGTGTTGAGCAGTTATGACATCTAAAGAAAAGTCCTCAGGCAGAAAATCTCTGCAGCTTATGGTATAAAACAATCAACATTCTTGAGAATATTAAGTGCAGAGGGATATATGCATGGCATCTAAAGCATCGGAAACATTTCACATCTTGCCATGCTAGAGGCATTCATGTTCCATGTAAATTCACTCCATCATTGATTCTTCAAACACAGGAGTGTTAATGAAACAAGTGTTAATGGGAGCAACCACTATCCACTTTAAGTGACAATCCCTGTTATAGAGAGATTATAAAACTGATCCACACTTATGAGAACAAGGATCATAGACTAGAGTCATTTGACAAGTCTGAGCAAAATACAATGTTAATTGGGTCTTTTGGGGGGTTTGGGGGGTTCGTTTTTGTTTTTTGCTTTCCTTAAACACATAAAATAAACAGATTAACCCATTTGGTATGAAATGGAGAGAATAAATGAACTATAAGCTCCAGAAACCAATATGTTAACATTTAGGAAAATGTTGAGGTAGGAAATCTGTGCTGTTGAATGTACACTTATAATAATGAAAATACAATGATTAGAATAGTAAAGAAAGTCCAAGAGGGATTTAAGTTTTATCCCATAATAAATGTGGATTCTCAAAACAGCAGTGAATAAATCCATATAATTAAAAATAATTAAGCATTTGAACAACTAAAATGACTATGTTCTTCACACCACACACCCAAAATTAGATAAATATGTTTCAAAATACATTAATTGAATCAAAATACTTTTTAATTATGTCATATAGTAGCTTTTAAACCTGTTGGTGGAATTTATATAGTTGTTGCATAAAATATGGAATTTTAAACAAGGCAACACAAAGAGAAAACATGAATAAAGACTATATTTTACCACACTAACTTTAAATTTGTCAAAAACAAATGTAAAGATTTCTGCTTTTTATGTTCTGCACATACGGAGTTTGGAATAACTACTCTATCCTAACAAGTTAAAAGTGGAACAGACTGAAAAATCAACAACTCTTCTTGGGTCCAAAAGAGAGGGAAGGACACAGGGCAAACTGCTGTCCCAAGATTAGAGAGACAGATTGGCAAATATAGGCCATAACAGCTTATTGAAGCAGATACAAACCTAAACCATGATTGATGAATTTCTGGAAGCTAGACAACTCTGAGAGTTAAAAACCATGCAGGGGGACATACCCATAGGGGGCTTCATTAATACTGTGAAATTTACTTTAGACAGCTTGACCAGATTCACTCAATAAATATCTGAGAAAAATTTCCTCCGATTTTTGGAGAGCGAGAGGAAAAGGAGTCATTTGGAAATATACCAGAGCACTCTGATTTTCTCAAGAATCCCTGCCATCAGGTGAAACTAGTTAACAAAAATATAACCTACTAAGTATTATAAGAGTCTAATTGACCTGGGGAAGGCAAATACCCAACTCCAGCCCACTCCAGCCATCATGTCCTATCTTAGAGAAAAAGAAAAAAGTGAGAAACACTTGTGAAGTTTACAGTTCAGAAACACAGATTCACTCAAAATCAAGACCTAATTATAGCACTACAGAATTCTTTGCCTCTACTCACACCTCACCACCACATTACCAAATGTCTATTTAAAGCAGTTTCTTTTCTTTTTTAATTTTTAAATTTTTTTCTTAATGTTCATTTATTTTGAAGGAAAGAGAGACAGAGCATGAGCAGGGGAGGGGCAGAGAGTGAGAGGAAGACACAGAATCTGAAGCAGACTCCAGGCTCTGAGCTGTTAGTACAGAGCCAGACACAAGGCTCGAACTCACAAGCTGTGAGATCATGACCTGAGCCAAAGTTGAACGCTTAACCGAATGAGCCACCTAGGTGTCCCCAGCAGTTTCTTTTATTGAATACATCATTTCTAGCTATCAAGAAGAAATCACAAGATATACTTAAAGGCAAAAACGAAATTTGAAGAGACATAACAAGCATCAGAGCTAGACATAGCAATAATGTTAGAATTATCAGACCAGGAATTTAAAACTATGATTAATGTACTAAGAGCTCTAATAGACAAAGCAAACATCATGCAAGAACAGATGGCCAACATAAGCAGACAGATGGAATTCCTAATGAAAAAAAGAAATGCTGGAGGTAAAAAAAAAAACACTGTAACAGACATAAGGCATAAAGAATGCCTTTGATGGGCTTATCGGTAGACTGAACACAGATGGAAGTAGAATCCCTGAGCTAGATGATATATTATAGGAATCCTTGAAAACCAAAAGGCAAAGAGAACTAAGAATTTAAAAAAAAAAGACTAGAATGGAATATCTAAGACCTGTGGGACAACTAAAGAAGATGTAGCATGTGTAATGGAACTATCAGAAAGCAAAAAAAGAGAAAAAGAAAGAAAAACATATTTGAAACAGTAATGACAGAATTTCCCCCAGCTTAATGTCAAACAACAAACCACAGATCCAGAAATCCCAGAGAACACCAAGCTGGATAAATGCCCCCCCAAAACACACCTATGCACATCATTTATGAATTAAAGAAAATCAAAGGTAAAGAAAAAAAATCCCAAAAAAGTCAGATAAAAAATCACCCTACCTATTTAAAAGAAAAAACAATAAAGTACATCCAACTTTTCCTTAGACTCAATCCAAAAGACAATAGAATGCAATGTTTAAAGTATTGAAAAAAAAAATGTAGACCTAGAATTCTGTACCTTGCAAAACTATCCTACAAATGTGAAGGAGAAAGAAATGCTTTCTCAGAGAAATAAAAATTGAGTGAATTTGTTGCGAGGAGACTTACCTTGAAAGAAAAGTTGAAAGAAGTTCTTCAGAGAGAAAAAATCACAGCAACTTATTTTATAGGTACTGACAAACCGATTCTAATGCTTACATGGAGATGGAAAGACCCACCATAGCCAACACAAAATTGAAAAACACAGTTCAAGGAGTGACGTTACCTGACGTCAAACCTACTATATTACTTACTCTGAGTATTAATGTGAGGTTTTAGCAAAATTTCCCCCTTCTCTAATTGTTTGAATTCATGTTATGTAAAAATAAAGACTGAGTAAATTTTTTAAAATGTACTATAAAACTACAGTAATCAAGACATCAAGACAGTATGAAATTGGCACACACACACACAAAGATAGATAAATCAATGGAATAGAATACACAACTCAGAAATAGACTCACATAAATATACTCAGCTGATTTTTTACAAAGGAACAAGACAATATAATGCAGCAAACCCAAATGGTGGTAAAACAACCACATATCCACATGCACAAAAGGAAAAAAAGAATCTACAAACAGACCTTATACTCTTCAAAAAAAAATTAATGCAAAATGGATAATAGATCTAAATGTAAAATGAAAAATTACAAAACTTCTAGAAAATAACATGAGAAACCCTGGATAATCCTGGATATAAGGATGCCCTTTTATTTTCTTATTGAGGTATAACTGATATATAACATTATATTAGTTTCAAGTGTGCAACATAATATTTTAGTATTTGTATATTTTGCTAAATGATTGTAATGTCTTTTTAGATACAACATCAAAGACACAACCGATGAAAGAAATAATTGATGAGCTGGACTTTATGTAAAATTAAAAACTCTGTGCTGCAAGAGACTATATCAACAGAATGAGAAGATCAGCCACAGACTGAGAAAAAATATTTACAAAAGAGACATCTGATATTGAACTCTCCAATCAAAAGACATAAGTGGGTTAAATGACTGAAAGAAAACCTGCCTAAGTGACATATCAGATAAAGGGTTAGTATCCAAAATCTATAAAGAACTTATCAAACTCAACACCCAAAAAACAAATAATACAGTGAAGAAATGGGCAAAAGACATGAATAGACACTTCTCCAAAGAAGACATCCAGATGGCTAACAGACACATGAAAATATGCTCACCATCACTCATGATAAGAGAAATACAAATCAAAACCACAGTGAGATACCACCTCACACCTGTCAAAATGGCTAAAATGAACAATTCAGGCAACAACAGATGTTGGCAAGGATGCAGAGAAAAAGGAACCCTTTGGCCCTGCTGGTGGGAATGAAACTGGTGCAGCCACTCTGGAAAACAGTATGGAGGTTCCTCAAAAAATTAAAAATAGAACTACCCTACGACCCAGCAATCGCACTACTAGGTATTTATCCAAAGAATACAAAAATGCTGATTTGAAGGGGAACATATACCCCAATGTTTATAACAGCACTATCAACAATACCCAAAGTATGGAAAGAGCCCAAATGTCCATCCACTGATGAATGGATAAAGAAGATGTGGTATATCTATACACAATGGAATATTACTCAGCAATCAAAAATAATGAAATCTTGCCATTTGCAACAACGTGGATAGATTAGAGTGTATTATGCTAAGTGAAATAAGTCATTCAGAGAAAGACAAATATATGATTTCACTCATATGTGAAAGTTAAGAAACAAAACAGATGAACAAAGGAGAAGGAAAGCAAAATTAAGATAAAAACAGAGACGGACACAAACCATAAGAGACTCTTAAATACAAAGAACAAACTGAGGTTTGCTGGTGGGGTATTGGGTGGAGGGATGGACTAAATGGGTGATGTACATTAAGAAAGGCACTTGTTGGGATGAGTACTGGGTGTTATATGTAATTAATGAACCACTAAATTCTGTTCTGTAAATCATTATTATATATATGTTAACTAATTTGGATTTAAATTTAAAAAAAGAAAGGAAAACTTGACTACATGAGACTAACTTCACCTAAAGACATACACAGTCTCAAAATAAAAGTATGGAAAAAGATACTCCATGCAAATGGAAACAAAAAAAGCAGTGGTAGCTATACTTATATAAGATGAAATAAACTTCAAGTCCAAATGTATAACAAGAGACAAGAAAAAGGTCATTATGTAATGATAAAGGGATCCATTTATCAAGAGGCTATAACAATCATATAGATATGTACAGAACATCAGAACACCTAGATTATGCAAATACTAACATATGAAGAGAGAAGTATACAATACAAAAGCAATAGTAAAATTTAAGACCCCATTTTTTCAACAATGGATAGATCACTCAGGCAAAATCAATTAGGAAACACTGAACATGAACCATACTTGAGACCAAATAGACCTAACAGACATATACAGAACATTCATCAGGGGAACAGAACACAAATTCTCAAGTGCACATGGAACATTCTCCAGTATAGATTATATATCACATCACAGAACAAATCTAAATAAATTTTAAAATATTGAAGTTCATACCAATGTCTCTTCTAGCAACAATGATCTGGACCAGATCAATAATAGGAGGAAAACTGAAGAAATTACAAATACATGTAATTTAAACAACATAATCCTGATCAACCAATGGGTAAAAGAAGAAACCAATGGAAAAATCAAGAACTATTTTTAAACAAATGAAAATGGAAATATAACATAGCAAAACCTATGCGTTGCTGCGAAAGTAGTCCTCAGGAGAAAATCTATTGTGATAAATACCCACATTAAGAAAAAAGAAAGATCTCGAATAAAAAACCTCACTTTATACCCCAGAGAACCAGAAAAAGAAGAACAAGTTAAATTCAAATTCAGAATAAGAAAAGAAATTAAAAAGATTAGAACAGAATTAATGGGCTAGAGACCAGAAAAATATAGAAAAAATTTTAAAAATACAGAAATCCTCTTTTTTTCAGTTTAGCTTTATGCATTTTCAGTTGCCTATGGTCAACCATAGTCTGGAAACAGATGATCCCCCTTTGATGACTCATCAGAATGTTAACAGTAGCCTAACACTGTCACAATGCAGCCTATGTACATTATTTACAACACTCCATCTCATCACATAGGTATTTTAATATCTCATCACCACAAGAACAAGAAGAGTTGGTAAGGTATAACAAAATATTTTGAAAGAAAGAGAATACTTTCACACAACTTTCATTACAATATATTTTTATAACTTTTCAATTAATATTTATTGTTGTTAATATCTTACTCTACCAAATTTGCAATTAAACTTTATCATAGGCATGTATTCACAGAAAAACACGTAATACATATAGGACTTGGCACTATCTGCAGTTTCAGGTATCCACTGGGGCTCTTGGACAAATCTCCCACAGATGAGGGGGGCCCTAATGAGATTTTTTTTTCCAGATTTATTGAGAAATAAGTGACATACATTGCTGCATATGTTTAAGGTGTACAATATGATGGTTTGATTTACATATTTTGTAAAATTATTACAATAGGTTTAGTTAACATCCATCATCTCATATAGACACAATAAAAAAGAAAAAACAATTATCTTTGTGATGAGAACTTAGGATTTATTCTCTTAACTTTCCTACATATCACATAGCAGTGTTGTCATAACATTGTACATTATATTCCTACTACTTATTTATAACTGAAAGTTTGCACATTTTAACCACTTTCCTCTAATTCCCCTTCTCCTATCTCTGGTACCACAAATCTTATACCTTTTTCTGTGATTTGGGTGTTTGGCGGGTTTTATGTTTCACATATAAATGAAATCATACAGTATCTGCTTTCTCTTATTTCACCTAGAAAAATGCCTTCAAGCCCCATCCATGTTGTCTCAAATGGTAGGATTTCATTGTTTTTTATGGCTGAATAATATTCCATGGTGTGTATATACCACAACTTTTCATCCATTTATTATTCAATGGACACCTAGGTTGTTTTCATGTCTTGGCTATTATAAATAATGTTGCTACGAATGAGGGGATGCAGATATCTTTTCAAGCTAGTTTTTATCTCCTTTGGTATATTCCCAGAAGTGAAACTGCTGGATCATATAATAGTTCTATTTTTAATTTTTTGAGGAAACTCCATATTGTTTTCCATAATGGGGTTACCAATTTATAATCCCATCAACAATGTACAACATTCCTTTTTCTCCACAGCCATACCAGCATTTATTTCTTGCATTATTATTATTATTATTGCCATTTTAACAGGCATGAAGAGATATCATACTGTGGTGATATTTAATTTGCATTTCCACAATACCAGCAATGAGCATTATTTGTGTACTTGTTGGCCGTTTGTACATCTTTGGGAAAATGCCCATACCACTCCTTTGTCCATTTTTTATTGGAATACTTGGGTTTTTTGCTCTTGAGTTCATAGATTTTGAATATTACCCTCTTATCAGATACATGGTTTACAATTTCCCATTCATAAGTTGTCTTTACTCTGTTGATGGTTTCTTTTGCTATGCAGAAGCTTTTCAGTTTGATGTAGTCCCACATGTTTGTTTTTGACTCTGTTGCTTATGCTTTATGTATGATTTCCAAAAAAATCATTACCAAGACCATATCGAGGAGCTTTTTTCCTAAGTTTTCTTCTATAAGTCTCTATGTTTCAGGTCTTACATTTAATCTATTTAGAGTTAATATCTAAGTGGGGCAAGATAGAGATCTAGTGTCATTATTTTATATGAGAATACCCAGTTTCCCCAGCATTTATTGAAGACATTGTCTTTTTTCCATTAACTATTCTTGGTTCTTATTTCAAATATTGATTGAATATATGTGTCTGGCTTTCTTTCTAGGTTATCAATTCTTGTCCATTAGTTTGTCTATTTTTATGCTAATACCACATTTGTTTTAGAAGGCTACATAAGAATGTGCTAACAAGTACAAGCTCTGTCCTTTAATGCCAACATGTGGGTACAGGAAAACAGGGAGAGGCAGAGAGGAATAACAGAGTAGGGGGGATTGCACCTAATGAGAAGCGCCAGTCTCACCATGACAGTGGCCTTGGATTCTTTGAGAACTTACCTTGTTCTCTGACTGTTATCTCACTGGGAACTGCACCTCTGTGGAATGGTGCCTGATAAAAGACAGGACGGGGGACAGGGGCAGGGAGCAGAAGGTGGGGCAAAAATAGAAAATAAACAATGGACTGAATTCTTTCTTTCTTTTTTTCTTTCTTTCTTTTCTTTTCTTTCTGTCTTTCTTTTTTTTTTTTTTTTTTTTTTTTTGATAGAAAACAAGAACATCTGATTTACCCCAGCACTTAGCACATTGCCCAGACTCTCAGGGGTAAGAGCTAGATTATTTCTTAAAGAAATTAATTAACTGACATGAGTAGTTATTCTGCCCTCCACTCTCCCATTCTTATCCCCCTTGTTTGTTAGTGCAGCTGAATTCTAAGGGAGATCTAGAAAAAAAAATTTTAATGTTTATTTTTGAGAGGCAGAGAAATAGAACAACAGAACATGAGTAGGGGATGGGCAGAGAGAGAGGGAGACACAAAATCTGAAGCAGGCTCCAGGCAGTCAGCACAGAGCCCAACACAGGGCTTGAATTCCCAAACCATGAGATCATGACCTGAGCCGAAGTCTGACACTTAACCAACTGAGCCACCCAGACACCCCTAAGGGAGACCTTTAAATCAGAGTTGGTGTAGTAGAGGGTAGATATCTGACATAATAAAACAGAGAAAGTCTGCTGTAATTGAGCCCTGCATACATCATTATCTTTTTCTAGTTTTAAAACTGTAACAAATTGGAAAGACGAGTTAAGATGGCAGAGAGGCAGGGAGACTCTGGGCTTTCCTCCTCCCTCAAACACAGCTATGTTGAGGTCAGATCATTTGGAACGCCAAGGAAATCAATCTGAGGACTGGCAGAAGGATCTCCAAGATTGCAGGGAGACAGTGTGACAGGTGCAAGGCGCATGGAAGTGAATTGGGGGAGAGAAAAATGGTGGTGCCATGAAGGAAAGGGAAACTATCCTATGAAAAGACAAAGGGAGAGAAAGAGAGAGAGGTTGAGAGAGTGTGGTGTCAGGTTTGTACAAGAGGAAAACCTCTCTGGACCATGATGGGGAGTCAGAGGTACTGAATGTGGCAAGTTTTTTTGCAAACAGTGTGTGGAGCTTGAACTCTGAGGTTTTGTAAGTGTGTGACTTTCTCCAGAGTGGAGCTGTGGTGTGCACTACTGTGGAGGAGGGAGCTGGCCCTGAAGTACATAGCATGGTGTGGGGACCTCTTGGGTCACACTGGGAGAGGACATTCCTCTTCCTGGAGTACATTTGGAAGAGGGTATATTTCCTCTACAAAGACAAAAATCCCTGCAGGTGCCAGTAAAATGCCTTTCTTCAGCAGGAGACAGTAGGCACACACACAGAACAGGTAACCTGGTTTCTGCTTTTAGCAGTGCTACACCATAGATCCTGGGCACCACACAGGAGTAGGACTGTTTTTCTGGGACAAAAGACATCAGACACGGTACAAAGAGTCTCTACTCTGGAGAAGGGGGGCAGATCCATGCAGTGCTGGGTCCTTTATGATTTCAAGTTTTGAACCCCAATCTCGCATCAAAGATAAAATGTAGCAGATCTGTCCTGCTTGGCGCACTGAGAATCCTTACTATTCTATGAGGGCTTCCTGAATTGTGAGGGGTGTAAGATACCCTGTCCACAGACCAGAGAGTTGGGTGGCACCATGTTCCCCTGCAACACCTTCAACAACAACTTCAGAGAGCAATACTGCAACCCCAGTGGAGGCAAGACCCACTCACACCAAACCCCACACCCCTGTGCCTGGCAAGTGCATATTTAATGGGGCAAGACTGACTCTGAGCCAGTGCAGCAGGCATCTACTACAGAAGACTGGCACGGGTAGTGCCTGCATGCACCAAGTGTACCTGAAGAGCATCACCTGCAGTTCTGATGGAAATAGGACCAGCCCTACCCTTTTTTTTCTATCTTCTTTTTTTTCTTAAGTTTATTTATTTTGAAAGACAGAGCATATGAGCAAGTGGTGTGCAGAGAGAGAGAGAGAGAGAGAGAGAAAGAGAGAATCCTAAGCAGGCTCTACACTGTTACCACAGAACCTGATGTAGGGCTAGAATTCACAAATTGTGAGATCATATACCTGAGCCGAAATCAAGAGTAAGACACTTGAGGCTTGGCGGGCAAGATGGCGGAGAAGCAGGGAGCTCTGTAATCCGCGCACGCCCGTATGGATTGAACTGAGAAGGACTGAAGGGATAAAACTTGAATTCGCAAGTGGGGGAAAGAAGAAACAGACGCCAGAAAGAAGACAACCTCAAAGATGCCTGAGTGAGTGACTGTGATCTGGGAAATTAGGGGACGGGCGGGTCCTGGTGGTAAAGGGGAAAGGAGCCCCCGAGCCCAACACAGGGAGAGCGAGCTGTGCCCCGGAGAGACCAGGGGAAGAGAAAGAGAGACGGAAAACGCACCTGGAACGATCTCTAAGGGAGGAAAAACTCACCCGTCTCCCCATGTATAACTGCCGAGCGCCGGGAGAGAAATTCATCCCATCTGGCCGGCGAATTCTTCCTTGGGCACAGCGGCCGCGGCATCCACTCCAAGCCGCACCGGGAGCTGCGGTGCGAAAAGCGGCGGCAGCGGCGCCAAGAAAGGCGCCTTGAAAAGCGGCGGCGGCGGCGGCGGCGGCGGCGGCGGCGGCGGCGGCGGCGGCAGCTCCGCGAAAAGGGCGGCGCAAGCCAGACCGGGAGGCCGGCTGCCAGCGGGAACGCATCTCATCCCCGGTGACAGTGTTGAACTGCACGGACTGGGATTTGGAAGTGAGGCGGAGCTTCGAGAATACAGTTTGGCTCACCCGCAGCACAGGGAGATCGGACTCAGAAGGGCGGTTGCAACGCTTGGTTCCGGCAAAGCTTTGAAGCGGCGCCATACTTGTCCCCGCAACCACCAAGGCCGGGCCTCGGAGAGAGCAGCCCCCGAGACCTGACCTGATGCCAGAGCACGCCCATCCGCACAGGGGAGTTGTCTTTTTCTTTCTTTTTTTTCTTTCCTTTTTTTTTGCTTCTCCTTCTTTTCTGCTGCCATCCAGATATATATCCCGTAGCATATTCTTATCTCTCCTCTTGGCTGGTTATATGCTTTTAGACGGCCCACAGACTTTTGCTGTCCCTGTCCCCACCTTTTATTTTTCTTTTTGTTTTTGTTTCTTTTTCTTCTCTCTTTTCTTCTCTTCTTTCTTTCCTTTCCGTTCCTTTCCTTTCCTTTTCTTTACTTCTTTCCCCTTTTGGCTTGCTTGTTTGTTTGAATTGTCTGTGCGTTTGCGAGCTTTTGTTCCCTGTATGCTAGTCTGTTTCCTTTTCAGGGA
>JAQQST010001534.1:0-12370 GCA_028646485.1 Cryptoprocta ferox | reverse complement strand
TTACAGGTGCATTGTATTGTTCTCAAAGCTCAGGGAAGGAGCAATGCATTAGACCTTGATCTCTTTAGGGTCCATCCATCAGTGACTTAATGTCATCTTCTTTCCTGGCAAGAGAAGGGTTAGCTCAGAGTACTCAAGAAACAAAGAAGACGGAAGGCTCAAAGGTATTGCCCATCAAGCCTCGGAGATCAGGGCAGTCTCTGGGAATGTCTCAGCACCGTTTATGTTGGAGAAAAAGCAGCCACTGTCCACTTTGGGAATGTTTTAGGGAGGTACCAACACAGTGATTAGTCCAGTGCATTGTATTTTATTATTATTATTTTATTAATTTTGTAGAAGAGAAAGCGCCTATACTAATATTTTGATACATTATGAAATCAATCCCTCCACTCCTTTTTTAAAAATATAATTCATCGTCAAGTTAGCTAACATACAATGTGTACCGCGCACTCAGCCCTGGAAGTGGTTTCCTGTGATACTTCACTTACATGCAACACCCAGTGCTCATCCCAACAAGTGCCCTCCTCGACACCCATCGCCGGTTTTGCCTGCCCCCCCCCCTCCCACCAATCCTCAGTTTGTTCTATTTGAGAGTCTCTTATGGTTTGCCTCCCTCTCGGTTTGTAACTATTTTTTTTCCTTCCTTCCCCCCATGGTCTTCTGTTAAGTTTCTCAAATTCCACATATGAGTGAGAACATCCGATATCTGTCTTTCTCTGACTGACTTATTTCATTTAGCATAATACCGTCCAGTTCCATCCATATCGCTGCAAATGCCCCTATGAATCAGCGCTCCTGTATTCTGTATCCTGGAACCTCCACACTGTTCTCCAGACCTCCACTCCCTTTCCTTCCACCTTCTCTCTTTGAATTAGGGAAATGGTGTGGTATGGCACAATGAACTTTTAAGCCAGAAATGCCTGGGTTGGAGACCTCTCTCTGCTACCCCTTCACTGGCTGTGTAATTCTGGAAAACAGTCTTTTAATTCTGGGGAAAAAAAAGCCTCAGTATTCTCACCTGTAACATTGGAAAAACGGTGCCTGTTGGATGGTTGTCCTGAGCATCAAATTAAATAGTGGCTGGAAAACACTTGGTGTATGTATTGACCTCGGGCCTAGGTGCTGTATGTGTAACCACAGTATCTTGGAGAGCTTCCCCCTCACTGCCCCCCCCCCCGGTTGAATTTTCCTGTGTTTCTCAGTGACACCAGCGACTCTGTTGAACAAGGCTGTCCAGCCTGAGGACTTTGCCATTTCACACTGACTTCAGGTATAGAGGGCGCCACTTTGATGCAGAATTCTGCATCTTTTCATGCCAGATTGTAGGAATCTTCTACCAGAAGAAATACAAAGTATTGGTAGCCAGTAAGAGCTAAACATCATTTGAAGACTGGTCCTCCACAGGCTTCTTCAAGGAATTTAACATTTGTTTATCCTTGTAGCAAATTAAAATGTTTCCTGTGTGTCGTCCAGAGATCTTCAAACCAAATACCCGTAAGCAGGGGTGAAGCTTTATTTGTCTTTTTAAGGAAAGTCCCCTACTCTCCTATGTAATGTGTTTCTAAAAATGTACGTGAACACCAATCATTATTTCTCTGGTTGTTTAATCGAGAATGAAATGGCATTTGTAGGCTCACAACTGTGTAGGATGAAGACTTTTGTATATTTTTATTTCTCTAACTGTTCCCCCTTCCTACCTGAAAGTTTATTAGTTAAATATAGATTTGGGATCTGGGTTATTATTAAATATTTTTTGTTGTTGTATGTGTCCTGGCTCTATTTTGACAAATAGTCTTTTTTGTGACCATATTTAAACAATCATTTTAGACCCGTTTCTGTGTTTTTTTTAATGTTTTATTTATTTTTGAGAGAGAGAGAGAGAGAGAGACAGAGTGAGCAGGGGAGGGTCAGAGAGAGAGGGAGACACAGAACCTGAAGACAGGCTCCAGGCTCTGAGCAGTCAGCACAGAGCCTGACGCGGGGCTCGAACCCACGAACCGCGAGATCACGACCTGAGCCGAAGCCGGACGCTCACCCGACTGAGCCACCCAGGCGCCCCCATCTCTATGTTTAACAATTGGTTTCACTGCTCACTGCTTGTCCTTCTATATTCTGATGTTCTCATCCTTGAGCCTCCTAATGTTAATTCGTCACTTGTGCAGCTGGAATATATTTCAAAGTGATTGAAAGAAGAATATGGGAGTGGCAGCCATTTTGAGCTCTTACCAATGTCTTTTTGTTATTCCCTCTCAAAAACTGAATCTTACCCGTGAGTAAAATTCTTGAGTCTAAGTCTTTTTCATGTCAAAACTGTAGATGTTGCTCTACCATTGTAGACGAGAAGACCAAGGTCAGTATGGTTTTTATTCCTTTATAGACATTTACCTTCTTCTTCTTTTTTTTTTTTTTTTTGGTTTGGATGTATATGGAAAAACATGTTTTTTATTTGTTTATAATTTTAAAACTTGTCACGATGTTTCTGGATTACTTTTACCTGGATCCTGGTGAGCCCATTTCATCCCAATCAGCTTCCCCTCTTCCCATCCTTTTTCGGAAAGTTTTCTTTAATTATGTCTTCAATGATTGCTTCTCTTTTGATTGTTCTGGAATCTCTATTCCTAGTCTCCCATAGCTAGGATTTTCTTTTTTAAATTTCTGTAGGTTATTGAATCTACGATGGTATTGATTATAAGAAGCACAATTATTTTATGTATAATTAGAGGAAGGGAAAAAAATGCTGCTAATTAAGCCATGCCATCATGCCATAATTATGATCCTGTGAAATCGGTAAATTGATCATACCAGGCCCTTCCTTGTTTTCAAATGTTTCATCTATTTTGGGGGATTTGTTAGTTTCTTCTTCCTTCAATCACATTGTGTGGCACGTGACAGGCCGTCCATTTTGCATGCATCTAGTTTGTAGATGCAAAACCTAGTTTGTACTTCAAGAGAACTTCTCTCTTTCTTCAGTCCTATAGAGTGCTTGGTTTTTCTTTAAAAACAAAAAAGCAATTGCAGTCATTGCTCCAATAACATACTTCCTTCAGTCATATCAGATTACCCCCTGCTGGTCTAATTCCATGCCTTTCTGCATACACAATAACTTCTTGTTTCAATGCCAAATCAGAGTGTAATCTTTTAAAAGACATTTCAAATGGTAATTAAACTTACATGTAATCACAACAACGTACATAACTCAATTAAAGTGTTTACAACATAAACAGCTGAGACTAAAGTTTGCCCACGGCCAGGACTTGCCAGTCTCCTGGTGACAACTCCCTGGTCCAAATGATTGTAAGATGCCACTGATCGTAAGACTTAACCTGGTTTCCTAATTGTTAATATGTGGGCAAATGAATGTCTTAGGATCAGTGAAACAGGATAGTTCAATTCTTTGTTCCCTTCTCTGCATTTTGAAAGCGTTTCTTGAGATTGCCATCCATAATATTTATTTGATAATATCCATAATATTTATTTCTGCCATGTGAATTCCACTCATTTACTGCTTTATATATGGCTTTTAATGATTATTCAATCCTTTTATTTTCTTGGAAAAATCTTTTAAGTCAAAAGCAGCTTCCTTTCCATCAGTTCTTGGCCTCCATCAGTCAAATTCTCCTTTATAGGCATAAGGTCCCATGATATTTACCAGGCATCTGGGTTCTAGTCAATAGAATGTGAATGCTAGTGATGCGTGTGATTTACAGGACTTCCCCATAGAATGTTCAGCGAGCCCTCATCCATGCTTTATCCCTCTCCCTACCCCTCCCCTTCCAGATAAGTGCTGGAAAATGACATGGACAACCTTGGAGGCCACATGATGAAGACAGCAGAACTTTTGTTAGCCTGGGTGCCCCTGGGTGGAGAGCTGCTCTTGAAAACTTGGAACATTTGCCTTGGGCTCTTTTATAAGTGACAGGTCAACTTTTATTAAATTTCACCCAGTGTACAAATATTGAGTGTGTATTGCTGGGAGCCGCATTGGCTTTGCTGGATGACACAGTCACGGTGAAGAAATGGCAGATGTTTGCACAGCTCCTGCCATGAAGCGAAACTGGTATCTCCTTCTATTATTGGCTCATATTGGGAATGGGACCACCGTTATTGATTAGGCCTCACAATGTTCCAAATCAGACCGATATTCCCCACACAGTTACCCCATAAGAAAAAGCATATTCCTGCCCCTGCGTAAAGGATTTTAGATCAAAGCGCTGCAGATGTTTGCCAAAAGGCTCTTCTAACGAGCCTTACAGACCCAAGACATAAGGGGGGCTAAGAACACAAGAGTTACGATTAACTCTGGCCCAGAGAAGAAGAGCCTAACTTAGAGATAAAAAACAGACAAGGACCGGACGTAAGCTGCTACATATACCTTTGCTAATTGGAGCCACAATACCCTCCCTTGTACTGACTTCAGCTATGAGGATGGACAAAAAACTAGAACCCAGGTGCAAGGCCAACACACATAGGGCCCCCATTGTGCTTACCTCAAAGAAAGGGCTTTCTCTAGCAACTTGCTAACAAGCATTCTTTCTCTTATGGTTAATGAGCTAGATAAAATAATTCCTAGCCCATCTATATGCAGTTTAACCTATGTTTTAATTTTAGCATTACTAACTTAAATAATATGTGTATTATCCTGTTTTTTACTAAAAACATCCTGTTATTCTCTAGGTTATAAAATTTACTCAACCTCACTGTAAGTGCATTACATGACTCGGTTATAACTTGTTAATTAAAAACAAAGTCATAATTATTGGCAAAAAACCAACCCGTACAAAATAAGATAGGTTTGTTACTTTCTTAATCTTGGGGACTAATGTCAAGAATGAATGGGATCATTCTACAAAAATATTTCTGTAAAACGTTTTTCTGTACACTTTTCAATGATCAAAGCATCTTATCACAAAGAATTAACCATTGTAAAAAATTTCTATTTCTGATGTCATATTATTGCTTGACCAATAAAAAAGACACCAAAGCAGACAGAGCAGAGATGCCTGCCTGGTGATCAAGAACGAAACTTGTGGCTCTTTCATCACTTTCTCTCTCGTGCCGACACTGTCCATCCTTCAGGGACCCCTGGACCTGCTGGAGCTGGACTCCGGCAGCCTATGTGTATAGCGGCTGAAGTTACCATAGTGACACATATTCTGAAATCACCAGGTATTTTTTCTGAAAGATTTCTTTAAGAATGGCTCTGAATTTTGCTTTCTTAATTTTGTTTTACTGTTGCTGCTAAAAGAAGAGTAACTTTGACAGTGAAACTATCTCAAATAAGGTAATGAAGTTATTATTGGATTTTAACACTCCCATCATTTCTGCCAAAAAAAAAAAAAGTTTCAGAGTACAGTCTTTCCCCAGTGAGTGTGTGGTGTTCTGATTGGCTGAGACATTTGATAAAACAAAAGAACTCTCACAAGCAAGGGGCTGAAACTTGGGTGGATAATAACTGAATATTGCTTTAGTATTGTTCTGGATGAACTATTTGAAAAACCTCCACTCTTAAAATTTTAAACTAACTCCTGTCTCTTGTGTCCTAAAAGTTCTGTCTCATTGTTTATTTTTACTTTTTTATTAAAAATTTTTTTTATGATTATTTATCTTTTGAGAGAGAGAGAGAGTGTGAGGAGGGGAGGGGCAGAGAGAGAGGGAGACACAGAAACTGAAGCAGGCTTCAGATTCTGAGCTGTCAGCACAGAGCCCAATGAGGGGCTTGAACCCACAAACCATGAGGTCATGACCTGAGCTGAAGTTAGATGCTTAACCAACTGAGCCACTCAGGTGCCCCTCACTGTTTATTTTAAAAGAAACACAGTTAGGTTTAGCACAAGCAAAGGAGCCCTCCCCTGCCGCTGCATTTTTGTAAGAACCTAAAATGTCATCTGGGGCGGCAGTCTTTGAAATTTATCCTCATCTCTATTTCAGCTTGTTTTCCATATGGTTTTCAGTTTTAACTTCACGGGGCCACATTATGTTATTCATATTATAGATGCCAATTTCCTAAAATTTTTTCTGGTTTCTATAGCAAATCCTCTTCAGGCATGCGCTCTTTTTCTTCTGGTTGATGCTCTCTTGTCCAGATGTGGCACTGTCTTTCTGTAGATGCCATGAGGATCCCCCCTCCACCCTGACCCCTTCTCTTTACTTACCTTTAAGCAGGTAGCACTCTATGGAGACTTGGTGCTTGCTAACACAGAGGAAGTATGGCTTGTCCTTGGCTTTGCCCACTACCCTATTTTTTAGGTCTGTAGCTGGAGGGACAGTTGGGGTGCCTAGTTCCCCTGTAGCTCCCAGAATTGACGGGATTCATCTTGTGTAGCCCTGATGAACTAATGTGGGATCTCCTCTTATTTCGGCCTGTTGCATTCGGAACTGACGGAGTATGCACAGATCTTACTCGCCAGTACAGGCTGCCTTCATCCTGCCTGCAAAGCACCATATGTGGAATAAATACCTTCCACAATGTGACGTGCCATTGCTAGTCCTCTTCTACTTCCTGCTCCCTGCCTTCCCAGGATGTATTCTGTGAACGGATGCAGTTATATTGGGGAAGATGCAAAAGTTCGCTGGCCCAGACCCAAAGCAGCACCCAGAGTAAAAAGCCAGAGTGTTGGTTGCTTTGGTGCTGGGTCTCTTAGCTGGCGGTGGAAAGTAGGAGAAAGGCAAAGTCTTCCCATCAGGTGGATGAGGCTACTCTGTTTACAAGGTGAAACATAGATTGGGGCGCCTGAGTGGCTCAGTCGGATAAATGTCCGACTCTTGGTTTCACCTCAGGTCATGATCTTATGGTTCATGGGTTTGAGCCCCACATCGGACTCTGTGCTGACAGCACAGAGCCTGCTTGTGATTCTCTCTCTCCCTCTCTCTGCGCCTCCCCTGCTTGCTCTCTCTCTCTCTCTCTCTCTCAAAATAAACATTAAAATAAAACAAGGCGAAACATGGATAGTTTGTCCCAATGCATCTCAGCTTCATTAGCTTTATTTAGTTAACATAAACTCCTCTTAGATTCTGGTAACAGGTGGTTGATTAGTCTTCATTTTCAGTGTTGTGAATTCTGTCTTTTTTCTGTGTTATAAGTAATTTAAGGAGTTTAGAGACACTTCATCAGGAGTATCTAGCCAGATGCCATTTTAAGCTCTAAGAGGACATGGTGTTTTTGTTTTTATTTTTGTTTTTAAATTAGGTCTAGAGGTTAGTTCAGTTTACTCATTTATCATGTTCTGCTTAACTTAAAGCACTTCACGTAGCGTCCACTGGGTCCAAAGTTGTCTGCAGATACTTTTCTAAATTCTGTCGCAGGGGCCTTTGGAGGAGGCGGGGCGACTTCCTTTTGGTAGCCTGTTGCCATGTCAAACAGTCATCAAAGGGGAGGTTATTTCTCTGATCTGGGGTCTTTTTCAAACTTCTTTCGCCTGTTAATAACAGAAACCAACTCCAGCCAATTGTGGGATGGTGGGGGACAGGGCAGAAAGAATGAAAAGAAAACGGAAAAAACAGAGTATATTGGGATGCAGGAAGATCTTGCAGAATCTGAGGACAGTTGGGCCTCTTAAGAGTTGGGACTAGGAGCTCTGAAGAGGGTAGGGACTCAGACCCTTCATTCACTTTCTTCCTCTGCTTCCCTCCAAAAGAAACATTAATTGTAAACAAAGTCCTATTCAGGATGTACCTATGACTTCATTTCTCCATATGCGTGGGATGAAGTGGATGCCCTATAGCTCCTGAGGTTTGCTCGTCTCCATTCAAGTAACCTAGCTCAGATGGATGGGTGCCTCTCCCTGGAGCCTGCCCTCACTCCAGACTTCAGGGAAGGAGAAAAATTGATGGGCCTGGCCTGGGTCAGGTGATCACTTTGACCACCCAGTCAACAGTGGTTGGGTGTGTGAAGGCATCTGCATATGTATGCAAAGGTACCAGCACGACTGCCGGCTGCTGGCTCCACCTAAGGGTGGGGGGTGGTTCCCAGAGAAAGAGGCCCATTGTGACCTGGGGGGATGCCCTAAAGGTGCCTACCACTCTTGGCGTTTGGAATGAAGCCCATTGGTCCTGTCCTGAGGGTAGCCAGGGTGGCGGCCATGATCCTCCTCTCAGGCCTTTGAGTTCCTTGGGTGGAGAGGAGCACCGGTCTTCCCACTGAGCTGCGGTCTTGGGGCTCTCGTGAAGAGTTTGAGTGATTTACAAGGCTGCACACCTGCATCTCCAGCTGTCTCCCATGACGTTCTCCCTGGCATTGTTCCCACTCCCCTCCAACCAGGAAGATTGTTAATATGAGATCCACATTTTGCCAACTTTCTCTCTAGCAATGACTTTATTTGGAAACTAAACTCTTCCTTTAGCGCTAAAGCGGGACCAGTCACAAAGGACATGGCACACCTGCCGCCAGTTGCTTTTTTCTGTGGAGGTAGCGGTGGAGATACGCTTCTCACGGGTGCACTCAGTGGAATTCAGCCACAGTCAGCAGTGTAGGAGAGCATGGGGCTAAGAGCCAGGAGTCATGGATTTTATTCCTGAACACCGCCTTTTACATAAAACTTCAAGACTTGGGGCAATCTTATCAATGGACCCAAATCTCACTTTTTAAAAGTTTTAAAATGGGGATAATAATACTTGGTTTACCATTTAGCAAGTGCTTTAAGTATGATCAAATGTCTCTAAGCATAAGGCATTTTTTATTAATTGACATCGTATGGACTATTCATACCTTTCCAACAATTTTCCAGTGGTTAATAGAGATTTGTAGCATGGCCTCAGGAGGAGAGGTGGGAGCTTAGAAAGAACATTTAAACAACTCATCTGATGACGCAGGTAATTTAGAGGTAGAGCTGGAGCGAAGCAGAAAATTCCAGACCTGACCCTCTTCCACCTGAAGGCCCACATTTGAACACAGGTCTTCTCCACGTCCCTGTTCTTTCCAGCAGACTCTCCTGGCTTAGCCTGTACTTGACTACCCTGGTGTGACCAGAAGGGAGAGACTCCACACTGAGACCGAAGTAGCCCTCCTGACCCCAGCCCCCGGGATGAGTGCATCCGGGACGAGCCTGGAGCTGAAAGGGCTGACGGGCTTATCAGACTATACGGAGGTCAGACCTGGCTGCTCTTTCTTCTCTTCCTTCAGAGTGCACCTACCACGGGGCGTCGTGAGGGAGATGGGGACCGGGGTAGGCAGGGCACCCAGTAAACACTAAGTGAGGCAAATCCAGCGGGTGATTTTCTCTTTCTGTGACTTCTAGGGACTTTGTGAGGATGGATTAGGATTCAGTGAAATGACAAAACCAAAAGAAACAAGGCCTCTCTTCCTTTCCTTGGTTCTGTGCTCCAGAAGAAATGGGACATGGAAAGCAGAAGAGTAGATACTCCCATTGCAGCACTTCACAGTTTGCAAGGGCATTCGTGATTCCTGGGTCACAGATCCTTACAAGCATCCCTGTAGGCTGGATTTTGCTATTGTCATTGCTGTATAATTGAGCACTTTGGAGCTCGAGACGTGGGGTGATGTACCTAAGGTGACATGGTTAGTAAATGGAGTCAGAATTTGAACCCGACTCCACATTTCTTTCTTTAAAAAAATTTTTTTTAGAACATTTATTTTTGAGAGACAGAGAGTGAGCGGGGGAAGGGCAGAGAGCAAGAAGGAGACACAGAATCCGAAGGAGGCTCCACAGAGCTGTCAGCACAGAGCCTGATGTGGGGCTTGAACCCATGAACCACGAGACCATGGCCTGAGCCAAAGTCGACGCTCAACTGACTGAGCCACCCAAGTGCCCCCAGACTTCCTCCTCTTAAGAAGCAAACTCTCACACTTACCTGGGGAGTTTTAAAACACTGACGCCTGCGTCCTGTCTTCCATAGGATCTGACTTAAGTGATCTGGGGTTGGCCCTGGCTTGGGGATTTTTAGAAGCTCCTCGGGTGAATGAATGTCCAGTCAAGGTTGAGAACCACTGTGTGTGCTTTCCCCAACTTAGTGACTGAGGACCAGCCACCTTCTGACCCCACGCTTCTCAGACTTTACTGTGCGTGAGGAAAACCTGTGACTGTTGTTGAACATCTGATCCAGGAGGGCCGGGGGTTCTGCATTTCTAGCAAGTGAGCGTTCCGAAGTGGTTGAAACTGGACATTCGCTCTCCGGCGTGTGCCATACCCTGCACTGGGCGTTTTGTAGACATCGTCTTGTTTGAGCCTCAGAACAGCCCTGCAAGGTACGAATGGTTTTCTCTGTTGTGCAGATGAGGTGATTGAAATCAGAAAGGGTCATGACCCAGCCCAGGATGCACAGCCAACAGCTCTAGGGCCGGAACTTGCATCCTGATTGGTCTGACCTTGAAGACTCAGGCAGATTGCTTTTGACCCTTGTGGCTCATCTGACAGACAGGAGGGCTCCATAAACGCTTGTTGACTTAGCTGGTTGGGGAGAGGGAGAAGGGCACCCAGAGAGCTGGGAAGCAGCCTCCCACCCTCCATTTGCTCTTGGAGGACAGACTGGGGTAGAAGCAGGGGCTAGGAGATGGGACGGCCGGGTCACACAGTGGCTTTGATGGGCAGACACTACCAAATGCTGCCTGGCTGGCTCCTGCCTTGGGAAGCAGGCGATGCAGGCGCTGGAGGGGCCGTAGGCTTCTGTGGCCTCCTCAAGAATGAAAGCAATGTTTCTGTGCTCCAGGATGTTGAGAACGAGCTGGCGGCAGCTAGTATTAGCACAGTGGATGGGGGGGGGGAGTGAGATCTCTTCGCGGCGGGGGTGGAACGGGCGCTCCCACCCCAGTCTCCATGAAAGAGAGCTTGGTGGGACCCAAGCCCACCAGTCTCTTTGCCCCCTGCCAGGCCCAGGCACCCTCCTGCCTTGAATCTCTGCCTTTGCCACATGTCAACGTGAAACGTAAATCATGCCTTTAACACAGCAGCCTGGCCGTGGGAGCAGGCTGACGAGAAGGTGGTAGTGGACTGGGGAGGCTGCAGGGAGCTGGCCCGAAGTCCCAAATGACGTGACTTTGGTGATGACATGAGTGTGAGGTTCATCCCCTCCCTTGCTGAGGACCTTCACCATCCCAGGCCCTGCTCAGCAGGGTGAGGAAGCCCTAGAGGAGGCGTGAAGACTGGGCCAGAGACTTTAAACCTTCCAGCCAGATGAGCCGCAGTGCCATGGCCCGGTGGCGGCACTGCCGTGCCCTGTTCTGCCTGAGAGCAGTGACACCCTGTTTGCACCCTTCCGTCTCTCTCGGCACAAGGCACTGAGATGGATCCTTCTCGTGGAGGAGGAGATGGAACCAGGAGAAACTCTGCCAAAGTGCCCGTCTCCACGCAGCAGCACTGGCTGGCTTCGTCTTGCTCTGTGGGAACAGAGAGCCACGCCTCTCACGTCACACCGGCTCTTCTAGCTTCGGAGCTCCTGGTGTCCATCTTGATGAAAAATGTGCAGATTTTACACAATTACAGGAAAGACGAAGCCCCCGGCATATGCCTCATTATTTATATAGCTGGTTTCCTATATTTTGGATAGTACTGTTATGTTTTCAACAGTTACCAAGACCCTTTTCTCTCTTTTGCTCCGAGTCTGGGGGAAGGGGCTTTGCAGAGCAAGGGTCCCTTTGTCCCATCTTTATAATTATTTAATTGAGATCCTTTAATTCACATAAAGTTTTATTTATTTTTAACTTTCATCTTTAATTCGTTTTAGACTTAAGAAAAAAAGCTGCAAAAGCAGTACAAAGGATTCCTATGCCCCCCACCCAGATTTCCCCCAATATTAGCATCATATATCATCTGGAGTACAATGATCAAAAGTAGGAAGTTGCGGGGCAGCTGGGTGGCTCAGTAGAGCATCCAAGTTCAGCTGAGGTCATGATCTTGTGGTTCATGGGTTTGAGCCCCGCTTTGGGCTCAGACAGCTCAGAGCCTGGAGCCTGCTTCGGATTCTGTGTCCCTCTCTCTCTGCCCCTCCCCCACTCACGCTCTGTCTCTCTCTCTCAAAAAGAAATAAACATTAAAAAATTAAAAAAAAAGAAAAAGAAAAACAATTTTTAAATAAATTGTAGAGAGTTGATACCATACTATAATGTACAGATTCAATTCAAATTTTGCCACTTTTCCCGCTAAAGACCCCTTTTGGGCCCAGGACCCAATCCAGGGTCACACATTATGTGTACTGTCCTGTCTGCTTCATCTCCTTTCATCTGGGCCAGTTCTTCAGTTTTGTCCCTCATGACCTTTTCACTGTTTAGAAGTCCTTGCTAGTTATCTTCTAGAATGTTCTTAATTTGGGCTTCTCTGATATTTCCTTGTGATTTAAATCCAGGTTATGGATTTCTGTCAAAAGTACCATGGAAGTGATGTGTTCTTCTCAGAGCATCCTACGGGGTGGGGGGGGGGGG
>JAQQST010001533.1:0-12374 GCA_028646485.1 Cryptoprocta ferox | reverse complement strand
GGACGCTCAAATTAACTTCTTAAAAAGAAGTTGATTATATAATTTTATAATACATTGCATTTAAAATATTTGTACCAAACAATATTATCTTTGAACTATTATGTTTAGGTGATTTCCTCACGGGAGCCGATCTTGGAAAACTTTTTATTTATCTTTTTAATTTTTTTAATCTTTAATTATTTTTGAGAGACTGAGGGCGAGCAGGGGAGGAACAGAGAGAGAGACACACACAGAATTGAAGCAGGCTTCAGGCTCCCAGATGTCAGCACAGAGCCCCGCATGGCGCATGCGCTCAAATTCACACTGGGAGATCATGACCCGCGCTGAAGTTGGATGCTCAACCGACTGACCCACCCAGGCACCTCTTGGAAGACTTTTTACAAAAGGATATACTAAAACTGTTTTCTACATCACACATATGCACGCACACACACACATACACACACACATCTCTGTAGTAAGCATGTATGATAAATATTACTTATTAGCTTCTCTTGGATTAGCAAAGAATTTGAATGAATCATTACAAGGTAATTTTAAGCGAATATAATAACACTGACTCCTAGCAATGAAATAGAGTATGATAGCTATAAGTCTCTCTATTAAGAGCAAAGGCAGCAGGATCATTCTCTGTGAAAGGCCACCCCTGAAGCATGGCTTTGTGCCACTGAGAGAAGCATCTAGATCTGTTGACTGAACGGCCCTGGGGGGACTGCGCTGTTAGGGATCACAAGTACAAGAACAACAGTTGAAATTAAGGTGGCTAATGTAAATGAATGTGGAAAGGCTACAAATAAGAACAAAGCACAAATCCCAGGTCAGAAAAAGAAAGTGTCAGTTCAAAATGATGAGTCAAATGGCTTCAAAATTTTCCTCTCTGATGTATTTGAACCTACAAACATTGATGCTAGAATGAATTTTTCAGAAGGCAGTTCTCCTTATCACACCAAGATTTCCAAACATATATTTTAAAACTAGCATATATTTTCTAAGTTTACCAAAATATTTTGTGGGTGTAAATATTTAGAGAATATAATAAGAACATAGAAGCAAGCTCAGATTCGTTATACATGTGTTTGTAGACATGCATCAGTACATATTAAAGAAAAAAGTACCTTGTGTCTAGGTTAAAATGATTCTCCTTGGTTAGAAATAATGTATTTAGAGGAAGAAAACCTTTTTTTTTTAAATGTTTACTTACTTATTTTGAGAGAGAGAGAGTGAGCTGAGGAGGGACAGAGAGAGAGAGGGAAAGAGAGAGAATCCCAAGCAGGCTTCATGCTGTCAGTGCAGAGCTCAATTCGGGACTCAAACTCAGGAACCATGAGATCATGACCTGAGCCGAGATCAAGAGTCAGTTGCTTAGCTGACTGAGCCACCCAAGGGCCCTTAAAGGAAGAGAGTCTTAATTGTAGTTTATTTACTTAGAGAAATCATCATCTTGATGAATGAGTGAAAGTACTTCATATTTATAGAATTAAAGTATTAAATGATAAAGATTCCTAAATTAAATTTTCTTTTCCAAATACACGGAAAACTAGCATTGGTTTCTGGCTTCCTTCCCTGAAACCAACAGAATCCTGAAGGTAACACATATTGATAACTCCCTCCCTTTTGTTTCTCTTTCACACATGCACACATATGTCTGCATGCACATACGTGAATCCATGTACACACAACCAAACACATACAAACTATGAGAAATTTACAGGTATCCTATAAATGGTTGTATCCCCTTGCGTGTGGATGTGTGATACCCAGAGTACATCTGTGTGTGTGTGTGTATGTGTGTGTGTGTTGTGTGTAATCAGAGAGAGCTGTGAGTGACAGATTGGGCATAGACTAGGGGAGAATCTTAAACTGTGGAACAACTGGATAGCTAATACAGCATTGTGGGAGTGTAAACAGATGACACTGCTTTAGAAAACAGATATTACTTACTAAAATTGAAGATATGCATATGACATATATTAGTCAGCTCTGGCTGCCATAAAAGCAGAAAAAAACATTTTAAGTAAGTAATAATGTTATAAACAGAGACACAGTGTCATTATATTTGAGAAATGCAAGTTTAAATACAATGAGATAACACTATATATCAATCAGATAGCGACCATTAAAAAGTCAAATAATTTATCCTGCTGATGAGAGCATAAGCAACTGTAAGAGAGCTCTTTGGAATACTATCAAAATGAAGTATTTGTATATACTATATGCTAGCAATTTCATTCCAAATTATTTAATCCAGTAAACCTGTGGGACACATTCATAAGTAGTCACATTTAAGGCATTCACCAAAATACTATATTGATAAAGAGTTAGATAGAGGTATTAGTTCATTCATTATAGAGAAATGTAAAAGTAAAATGTGTATATACTTGATGAAAATGTATGCAGCAGTCAGAAGCAATGAAATAGATGTACATACATGGAGTGTTACATTATTAACTGAAAAAAATAGAATGAGACAAATAGGCTGCTATTAATTTATATTTCAGTATATATACTCTGAAACCAAAATCATATTTTTAATTTAAATTCAATTTAGTTAACATATAGTGTAGTATTGGTTTCAGGAGTAGAGTTTAGTGATTAATCACTTACATGTAACACCTGGTGCTCATCCTAACACGTGCCCTCCTTAATGCCCATCTCCCATTTAACCCATCCCCCCACCAGCCCCCCCCTCCAGCAACCCTCAGTTTGTTCTCCATTTTTAAGAGTCTCTTATAGTTTGCCTCCCTCTCTGTTTTTATCTTATTTTTCCTTCCCTTCCTATATGTTCATCTGTTGTGTTTCTTGAATTCCACATATGAGTGAAATCATATATTTGTCTTTCTCTGCCCACCTTATTTCACTTACCATAATACACTCTAGTTCCATTCATGTTGTTGCAAATGGAAAGATTTCATTCTTTTTGATCTCTGAATAGTATTCCAATATGTGTGTGTGTGTGTGTGTGTGTGTGTGTGTGTGTGTGTGTATGTAAGCTACTCTGGAAAACAGTAGAGAGTTTTCTCAAAAACTCAAAAATAGAACTACTCCATGATCCAGCAATTACAATACTAGGTATTTATCCAAAGGATACAAAAGTGCTAATTCAAAGGAGCACATGCGCCCCAATGTTTATAGCAACACTATCAACAATAGCCAAAATCATATTTTTAAAAATAGATGGATAGTTGGAGAAACCATTTATGGAAAGTACTTTGGAAGGGTGTTTTTTATATACATGTAGACATATATTATGTAAACCACTTGTGGAAAGTACATTAGGAGGACATATAATAAATCCAATATTGTGGGTGCAGTGGTAAATGTGGGTTAGGGCAAGGGATAAGGCAAAAAAACAAAACAAAGCTAAAAAACAGAAAAATAAGATAGAATATAAGATAGGCTTAGAATGAATGTATGTTGACAAATTTTTTTGGACATATTAGGATGCAGATAGTATATGATGTCTAAGAAGTCTCCAGATGTTACTTAGAACTCCAGAAATCCTGAAATTAATTGCCTAGTGGCCCTTTCTATGTTGACATCCACATATTTTTCAAATTGAACAAATACAAATTGTTCATTCCTTTTACTTATAGCTTCCATCCCTTTAGACATTTCCTGTTTTGGTAGTGATGTCAATTGTCCAAGGCTGTAAATTGTTCTAATAAATTCTCTATCTCAGTCTCAGCTTTTTTCATCTAGATTACTGTACCTATCCATTTAGTCTCTACTGCCTTCCTTTAATTATTTTTTTGTCCTGCCTATATAGATGTCTTTAAAACAGAAATATGACCCTTTTGGAGACTAAGTTTTATGAATCAAGGTACTTGAACTGCCTTGCTTACCACTCTATCTCCAATACCTAAAACTGTGCCCAGGGTATAATAGCCACTCAATTCTTATTGGAGCCATAATTTTCCAGGTAGCTTCTAAATACTTCTTAGAATACCTCAACTAAAGTTGATATCTTTTAAAGTGGATGGATACCTCTTCCGTGATTAGATTATAAGAAATACTGGCTTCCATCTTGCTAGCAGTCTTTATTTTTCTTGCTTTGATGGAGCATGTTGCCATGTTGGGAAGTGTTAGAAGGCAGAGGAGGTCCAATAATGTATCCTCCAAACTGAAAATTTAATACTGAAAAACAAAGCAAGCCACTCCATATGGTTTGTACTGTTTTATTTAAGGTAACTTACTGACATGGGCAAGTGAGCAGTTGACCCAGAGAATTATGCAGCTATTCTCTTTGCCCATTTTCTGCAACTTAATCCCCAGCTTTTATAGAGGGAGGGGCATGGTAGTGAGGTCACGGGGTAGTTATCTAAGTGGGGCCACCTGTGCCAGAGGGAGCTCTGGTTATTTAAAGTGACGCCATCTGTGCACCAAATGGGAGCACAAGATGGAGGGTTAAAGGTGAAGTCAGTGTGGTTGGCGTTCCTCCAGGAAGGTAGGGGTTCCAATAGCCAACTCCAGTGTGTGGGTGCAGGGGGGTGGCTTTCCTATACCACTAAGAAATTCTCAGACACCAGCTGGATGTCCTACAATTCAGCTTAATTCTAACATTATCTACCTGGAGATAGCATCAGATTCCACAGGTTAGGAACTCAGTCCCACAAGACTATCCCCCACTTCAGTTGCCAGTTGAAGTTCAGTTCAGCTTACTGGCTATCAGAGATTCCCACAAAGCTCTCCTTGGGTTCAATTGATTTGTGAGGGTGGCTCACAAAGCTCAGGAAACCCAGTTTATTCACTAGGTTATTGGTTTATTACAAAGGATATTAATGGATACAACCAACAGCCAGATGAAGAGATACATAGGGTGAGGTCCCCAAAAAAAGGGGCTTCTGTCCTTGTGGGCTTTGGGGCCCTGTATGGTGGCTCATAAAAGTGTTCTGTTTCACCAGTTTGTAAACCCTCGGAACTCCCTTTTTTTGTGTGTTTTTATGGAGGCTTCATTAGAAAGGCATTAAATCGTTGCTTAAAACATTGACCATTGGTGATTGATTCAACCTGCATGCCTCTCCCCTCCCTGGAAATCAGGGGTAGAGGGCTCTAACCCTCATTCATGATAGGATCCCCCTGGTAACCAGCCTCCCTATTACCCACCTTCTTTAAGATATTTCCAAAAGCCATCTCATTAACATAAACTCAGTTGTGGTTGAAAGGGGCTTGTTATGAATAAAAAGACATCCATTTCACCTTTATGTTCTGAAACTTTTTAGGAACGTAGACTAAGAGAGCAAATATTATAACAAAAGGTGCTTCCATTGCTCTTATCTTTCAGAAGATTCCAAGGATTTTGGGAGCTGTGAGCCAGGGACCTTGAATGAAGTGAAAATATAAATGAAAGATATTTTGGCCATCTGATATATTTCTTATAAATCACAGTATCTCAGGAGGCCAAGACAGTAAAGAACTGAGAGAAGCCTCTGGCCAACAACCAGCTAGGAAGTTAGGCCTTCAGGCCAAAAACCCAAAAGGAATTGCATCTTGCAACAACCACATAAGTAATCTTAGAGGTCGATCCTCATTATACATATTGAAAGAAAAATGGAATAATTCTAAGGATTCCTTTAATTATATTTTCTCTTGATAATTTTACCCAAAGGACATAAATAACAAAATAGTACTCACTTACTTATTAGAATGACAACTTCTGCAAGACTGCTACCCTCTCTCAGTTCTGTCCCTAATGAAATACAAAAGGAATCCACAGTGAGTTTCTTGTGATTTTACTAAGTGTGAAAGGAATACATTTCACAAATGCAGTATAGAAATTATAAAAATCCTCATAATTGCCTCTGATGTTGAAGGGTTTTTGCATATATGTGTAGAGGAGATACAGTATTATCTTAAAATATATAAAATATTTTCCTATTGTATAACAAATTTATGATAATCTTGATTTGCTCTCCTCTTAGATTGTAATGACCTAGAATTACTAGAAAATAACTTTGAAATGTGTTTACATTATTAGGATTTTATGTTCTAGTTTTTAATTTCACATTCTATTTTTAAAATTCTATTTCAGATCAACTGATATTTCATTTCACTGAATATCTTTAAGCAGAAATAAGTTTGTTTGCTAAGAAAAATTTTTTGGATGAAGTTTTCAGGGGACATGTTTATTTTCCCACTGACTGACAACCCAAGTTACAGTTTTTAGGGCATTTTTCTTAGTCTCAGTTCCCCAGCTGGCATTCAGTAAGGAAATCAACACAGATAGTTGGACTACTTTATCAGTGTTCAGTAAAAAATCAGATATCCTTCACTTATCGAATGTCTATAGCATCCTGAAACTATTATAGTATTTTATGTTCTATTGTGAGTTATGGAAAAATTTGAAAAAGAAATTTAAAAATGAAAGTGAAACTCACTTTGGAAAATGAACTACAGAATATTTTTTTAAGTTTATTAATTTATTGAGAGAGAGAGAGAGAGAGAGCACATGTGCATGAGTGAGTGTAGGGTAAGGGAGGGGAGAAAGGCAGAGAGCAAGAGCGAAAATGAATCCTAAGCAGATTCCACACTGTCAGCACAGAGTCTGATGTGGGGCTCAATATGGGGATAGGTCTCACGAACCAGGAGATCATGACCTGCGCCAAAATCAAGAGTCCAACACTTAACTGACTGAGCCACCCAGGTGCCCCTACAAAATAATTTTTATACACAAAAATTATGTTGAGAAATTCAGAAACAAAAGACTCGTTAGGAACCCAATTTAACTAAAGGTATTATTCTTACCCATTTATACAATGGAGACTATCTTTAAGTTAAGCTGTTTTCTCAGTAAATTTTTAATTGTAAGTTTCTTTATATATATATTTTTTAAATAAATAGGAGTTTATTTGGATGAAACTATAGTAAAAGACAGTTTTTGCTTGCACAGGGCCTAGGAGTGCTGTGTTCCCAAATTTCTCCTCACACGAAACATAGTTATGTGATACAACTCTTTCAAAAATCACATTTAAAACATTAACTCATTATTTTAAAGTTTCATTTCCCTAAGGGAAAGATATTATTTTACTTGTGAAATATTTCTTTTTTGCTTATTAGTATTTCAATCAAAAATAAAATTTAATATTCATTAATTTTAGAATCTGGTTCTTAAACATCTTGTCTTAGCACCGTGTACTGTTTGAGCATCTTCAAGATCTCCAACAAATATTCATATTTTTGTTAAAGACTTCAGGGACAGGTATGTTCTATAACCCACATTCTGAGGTGGCTCAATCGTGTAGATAATTCTGTTGGCAAAAGATGATTTTTTATAGTCTTCTGTAGCCCCCCCCCCCCGAAACACACATGAATTCTTGTTCTGTCCTATGAATTCTTACATGGAGATGAAGAAAGTGCTTCATATGCTAGCCTTTAGTATAAATGCTGTATTATAAAAAGTCCCCAGTTTAACTCTTCCCCACCTTTTTGAGCTATGTTACATAGTTTTTAGTTTTCATTTTATTGTATATTCATTTTCATTTGTATTTTTATAATATTTTATAAATGTGCTTACTAGAACTGAATGCCATTTTCTAAGGGAAGGAAACTTACAGTAGTGTGATTACATATGCCTTATTTATCCATGGACTACCTGAATGATGTACGAAATATTATTTTCATGACTGTATTTTCTGAGGATGAAATGCCATAATTTTCATCAGACTCAAGAAATATTGGAAGCCCCTTAACATCTGACGAATGTATAAGACCATAATCACTACCTTATAGATACTCTATTAACAACAAGAACAACAACAACAAAAAGACAATTGTGAATCTGTGTGGTTTTCTGGATCTTACATTAACAAGAAAACATGCATGTTTTAAAGAAAAGTAGACTGGGGCACCTGAATGGCTTAGTCAGTTAAGTGTTAAGTTCAACTCAGGTCATGATCTCACGGTTTGTGGGTTCGAGCCCCCCAGGTCGGGCTCTGTGCTGACAGCTCAGAGCCTGGAGCCTGCTTCAGATTCTGTGTCTCCCTCTCTCTCTCTCTCTGCCCCTCCCCTGATCACATTGTCTCTGTCTCTCAAAAATAAATAAATGTTAAAAAAAATTAAAAAATGAAAAGTAGACCATCTAAAATTACATGTACAGTCCTCATTTTGGCAGATTTGATATTTGTACATTCCCCTGATGGCTAAAATGTATTTGTAACCTCAGTTATTCTATGTCCTTCATGCACAGGTGCACACCAGTGAAAACTTGCATCACCCAATTGCAAATTCGCAGCTGATGTTGACCAAGGTGAGGCTCTCCCTTCTTATTTCAACTCTGATTCTCTAAACAAGTATCCTTTTCATGGTCTGAATAATGCCACATTTCCACATTTGTGTGTGTGTTTTTTTTTTGGTGATTTAACTTTTTAAAATGACCACCCCAAGCATAGTCTTAATCTGGTGTCTTAAAAGAATGTTGCCCTGTGTCTTGTGGAGAAAATATTCGTTAGATTGACTTTATTCAGGCATGTGTTATAGTGCTGTTGGCTGTGATTTTAATGTTACAGGGTCAGTAATATATCATTATATATAACAAGAGTCCATGATAATATAAGCTGTCTTTAAACAGAAACACACATAAAACAAGATGTGTATTGATCAATTGGTGGAAATGTGACCAGAAGCTCACAGGAACCTATTTTATCTAGGAGTAATGGTTTAATATTCATTAACTTAGTTTTTCCAGCAGATTTATAGAACATGGCTACTGATTACCATGAGTAAATAGAATAAACTATATATATACACATATATATAAATACATATATATGTGTATATATATTAAAATGAAATCTTAAATATTTGTTACACATAATTTTATCTCTATTTCGGTGATTGCTGTTTTGGAACTAAGTATAAAAGCTTGACATTATTCTATTAATTTTAGCCCATTATTCTAGGCTATCAGAAACTTTTTAGAACAGAGTTATAACTCTGTGTATATTTACCCAACTGATTAAAAATTCATCTATGTGTCATGACCATATTTCCTGGTAATGTCTAAAATTATATCGTTAAGAATATTGTCCATTTGAAGGACAGATAATTTAATTCAAAAAATATTTTTTGAAATTCTGTTTCAATGTGTTTTGTCAATTACCTCTGAAGATAAAAAGATAAAGGCAATATTTTTGTTTATCAGAGCATTTGCAGTCAAGTTGAATGAACGGGGCAGGATGAGATGCACTGTCATTTAACGGGAAAAGAGTACACATTTTGTAGTCAGAAAACTGATGTTCTCGTGCAGTTTTGTTAACTTACCAGGTGCATGATTTTAGTCAAATCAATTTGTGGTCTTTAATAACTTAATAATATCTGTTTAACACACATACAGTCAGGATTAACTGAGCTCATACGGGGTAAACAGTTTTAAAGTGGTAGCAAAATTCACTATTGCTTTTAAAAAGGCAAGTTTACAAGTCTCTTTAACGTAAAATTAGCATGAGTGTTTTAAGATAAATATGTAATTTTGTTTCAATATTAGAGGTCTTTTGTCTGCTTAGATACTTATGGCTAACTCTATGATGTCTTTATCAGTAGAAATAACATAGGAAGTATAACTTTAGTAAAATAAAATGATCAGCTTTATTTTGTGCACAGACAGTTCAATTTTTCTATAAAGGATAGGGAAAGTAATAGAAAAGTTAAAAAGAGCCTCATTTTGAACATTATGGATGTTCTATAGGCCTTTGCTAATAATTTTGTAGTCTCTAGAGAGAGAGATTATAGGTTTTTAAGTTGAGTTATAGGAAGATAAATCTAAGAAGCGTGTGGGAAATTCTGAAGGAGGAGAGAACAACTATATATTAGTCCAAGGATGAGGTAACTTTCGGCTAAATTAAGATATGATAACCTGAGTTAAAATTAAATTAAAAAAATAACAAAGAGTTTTTGTTTTAAAATTGTCTTTAGTTGATTTTCAAATTATGGAACTAATATGTTCATATTTTAACAATTGAAATATGATATAACATATACGAATACAAAGCTAATCATCTCTCTTGCTCTCTTTTCAAGACACACACACATATACACACAAAGCTCTCTCATGTCCTTGAAGTAATTAATTTTTAACCCCTTGGTTATATCTTTACACTGTGCTATCTCTACTTGAGTAAAAATATGCAAACATGTCTGTCCATATATTGAGGAATATTTGCTCTATTCCAAATAAGAGTCATACCATATACACTGGTGTTTTTAGATGATTTTTAAAACTTGGCAATTGAATTGATGCTTGATGATTTAATAGAGGAAAAGAAATAAAGGATAATAGAAATTTCCAGCATAGGTGGTTAAACAATAGATCCTTACAAGGAATAGGAAAAATGGGAGAAAGAAGCACTTTTTAGTATCATTTTATTATTTTATGCTAACATAGATTATACAGCTAATCCAACAAATAAATTAAGAATAGTGTCTTCATATTTATGTCTTCATACAAAAAACAATCCAAAATCTCTCCTCCTTCCTATCAGCCTTCTTCATATATATGATTTATTCAAAATTTATTTAGCCCTTGTTATATGAAAGGTAAGTTCTTGGTTCTCTTTGCCTTAATAGGGCTTGCATTGTCTTGGTGAGACACAGAAAGTACGCAGATAAATAAAAGGCAAAGAAAAAATAAATAGAAAAATGATTTGCAAAGATGATAACTGACATGAAGATCCTTAAACAGGGAGATATAAAACATAGAGAATGGAAGTAGATAGGAGAGGTGACATTTGTGTTCAAATCCAAGCAATTTAGTGAGAGCCAGTCTTTCTTGGTACATGTCTCTGAATTGCTTTCTTTTATACACACACACAATGTTTATATATATATATACATTATGCATGTAATTCTAATACACACTATGTGTATATACATCACACACACACACACACACCTGAGGCTGCTGTAAACAGATTATCACAAACTTGGTGATTTACATCAATGGGAAGTTATTCTTTCACAGTCTGTAGGCCCAAATCTGGCTGGGCCATGTTTGTCCTCTCTGGATGTTCTGTGCAGGAGAATCCATTTCTTGCCTCTCAGCTTCTGATGGTTCCAGGTATACCTTGACCTGTAGCTGCATCACTCCAATCTCTGCCTCTGTGGTTACATTAGTCCTACTCTTATATATCAAATCTGCCTCTATATCATGCTTATAAGAACATCTGCCATTGGATTTAGGGCCTACCTGGATAATCACTTCCATTCAAAATCCTTAAGGAATCCTATATTTCACCACGTAAGGTAATAACCACTCTTTACCATATTAGATAATATTCACAGGTTCTGCAAATTGGCGTGTGGGCATAGATTTTTGGTGGTCATCCTACATCCCACTACACCACAATTTATATACTGTGTTAGTATACCGTCCTTACATATATATCCCAGACTTAATTGTTCGTGAGAAATTTTTCCTTTTTTTTACCTTAATTCTATAGTGACTATCACAAAACAAGTGCTTATTAAATAGACATTTGATTAGTCAAACATTCTGTTAAAAAAATCAGTGGCATGTTTGAGGAAGTGTAAGAATGACAAGAGGAAAGAAGACAAAATACAGAAGTAGGAGGAGGAGAGACAGCATTAGATCTGACCTCAAGTTTACCCCAAACATTCTGTCCTTCATGTGGGAGCCTGATAGCAGTGAACATGGTCATTTTTATTGTGAAAACATCACATATTTATTTTTTCTCTTGCATATTTTATCCAGTTGTTGATATCTCCTATTCCTAAAATACTTTATACTGTAATTTACTCCTCTTCTTTTATAGTTAAAGTAGTAAAATAAAGGGTTAACAGGATAAACTCCTAGGGAGCATCCAAGACATGAGTTGGTATTATGAGCCCTCATTCTCCATAATTTAAAAAAAATGGTTTAACTAAAAAACTCAGCAGCTATATAACAGATGTTTCATATGTTCTAAGAATAAATAAATGGGTAAATTAGTGAATTAAAATTACTAGATGCTAATTCATGGCCAGTATAATAAGAGGGAAAGAAGAGCCAAACATTGAGGAGGGCAGGACATCTTAGAATAATAGTTTTGTTTTTCTTTTGGAAAAAATTTAATAAGAATTATATTCAGTAAAAAAGTGATGAAGAACATTTGTATTCTAGGTTATGTTGCCTGTTAAGCAATGAACTATATAATGATTATGGCTAAGGCTTAAGACCCTTTAACTCATTTGAAATCAAACTCTTTGGTCTAAATTACATTATGGTGACCTTTAATTCAAATTTCTATTGGATATTGACAAGGTGTTTATCTGAAAGCTGCCTTTTGTGCTTAAAATGGAAAAGAAAGGCTGATTTTTTTAAATTTGTTATGTTTGTAATTATACAGTCATTCAGTTACTGATTGGGAGATTATATGAACTTAATA
>JAQQST010001532.1:0-12379 GCA_028646485.1 Cryptoprocta ferox | reverse complement strand
GCTTATGTTTAGTGAGGGCATATGTACATTGCTTATTAAAATTATTGTTGTCAAACTTAGTAGCAGGTGTATTCTGAAATTTTTTCTCCCCTTGACATAGTATCATTTCACTCTAAACTGGAGATTAAATTTTACTTTGTATATAGGAAATCTTTAATAGCCAATTCACACAAGAAATGCTCAAGGCAAATGTCATGAAAATGGTGAGCTATTTTTAGGTTAAGTTGTTCATCGAGTAAGAGAATGTAATGAAGCTATTTGGCTCTTTTTTTCCCTCAGCTTTATTGAGACATGATTGACATGTAATATCTTGTGAGTTTAAGATGTACAACATGATTTGATACACTTATATTATGAAATGATTCACAGTAGTGTTGGTTATACTTCTGTCACCTCACATAGTTACCATTTTTTGTGAATGGTAAGCATGTTTAAGATCTGTTTTCTTAGTATCTTTCAAATAAATAATACAGTATTATTAACTGTAGTCACCATATTATATATCTCCCCAGAACTTATTTGTCTTAGTAACTGGAAGTTTATACTTTTTGACTGACATCTCCCCATTTATCCCACTCTCCACCCTCTAGAAACCACCATTCTACTTACTCTGTTTCTTTGAGTTTGTTTTTTTTCCTTTTGGTTCCATATATAAGTGACATCGTAAGTATTTGTCTTTCTCTGACTTATTTCACTTAGTTTCATCCATGTTGTCACAGACCACAGGGTTTTCTTCTTTCTTATCCCTGAATCATATTTCATTACATATATTCTACATCTTCTTTATCCATTCATTTGTAGATGGATACTTAGGTTGTTTCCATGTCTTGACTATTGTGAATAATGCTGTAATGAACATGAGAGTATGCATATCTTTTCAAGATCCTAATTTCATTTCCTTTTGGGTATATTCCCAGATGTGGGATTGCTGGATAATATGGTGGTTCTATTTTTAATTTCTTGAGTAACCTCCAGAAATTTTTTTAATGTTTGCCCATAGTGGTTGTACCAATTTACATTCCTTCCAACAGTGCACAAGGGTTCCTTTTCTCCACATCGTTTGCCAAAATTTATTATCTCTTGTCTTTTTGGAAATAGCCATTCTAACAAGTGTGAGGTGATATCTCATTGTGGTTTGATTTGTATTTTCCTGAGGATTAGTGGTGGTAAGCCTCCTTCCCTGTATCTGTTTGTCATTTGTATGTCATCTTTGGGGAAAAAAAAAGTCTATTCTGACCCTCTGCCCATTTTTCAATTGGGAGCAATTTGGAATTGTTAGTTGGCTAATAATGGATTACTTGACCTTTTTTTCTGCTTAAATCAAGGTGTGAGTTTTATTTGGTAATTACATGTTTTAACTTTAATAAAATTTTCTTCTCACTATATAGAGAATTCAGTAAGAAGGTGAAAAAATCTAAAATTAAGAGAATTACTCTTCTGTGGTATGTTTACAATATAGAATAGATGCTCTTTATTTGTTTATATTACAACATTGTATATTTTCAGCTGGTGAAGATGCTGCTGTCCTTAAAACCAGACCTCTTTTCTAATCAGTAATCTCAAAGTAGATTTGCTCCTCATCCAAGAAAGAGACTTGGGACCCCATAAGGCAAAGAAAACCTCACCATCTAAAAAACAGTCTACAGCTGTGATTACTCATTGGTAGTGAGGTTAACCTGCATATAGGACATCAGAAATTATTTCTGCTTTATAAATAGTTGATGCAAATTTTTTATGTGATGATCAAAGCCATATATATTCTATGTAAGAAAATTGTACTCTTTTTTTCCTTTGAGCTTTAGTATCACTTTAGCTCCATAAAAACACTTCTTGGCATGTTTATTGGGATTGTGAATTAAAGGAATTTAGATAGAACTGACATCTCGATGATGTTGAGATATCCTATCCAAGTATGAGGAATGTCTTTTCATTGAATCAAGTCTACTTTTGTGGCTTTCAAGAATGGTTTACATTTTTCCTCATTTAGGTTTTACATGTTTTGTTACATTTATTCTTTTGATGCTGTTAATGAATGAGATTTTCTCTACCATTATGTCATCTGATTAGTATGTGTGAATATGAGGTTTATTAACTTTGGTAAACTTATTTAAATAACTGCTACTTTACTAAAAGATTTTATTGTTTCAGTTTTTAACATTGATTCTCCTGTGTGTTCCATTTATATTAATATACTATTACAAATATAAAGTGTCTTATTTATCCTTCTCAAGTTTTTATGTCTCTAATTTAGTACATTGTTAAATAGTAGTAAAGATAGTGGTTTATTTGCTTACTCTTGACCTTAATGAAAATTCCTGGTTTTTTTCCCAATAGGAAAAATACTGGCTTTATGACTTAGGTGTGTGTGTGTGTGTGAGATTTGAATTGTCTATCAATTCCTATTTTTTAGTGTTCTTTTTAATTTTTTTTTAATTTTTTTAATGTTTATTTATTTTTGAGAAAGAGCAAGAGACAGAGTGCAAGCGGGGAAGGAGCAGAGAGAGAAGGAGACACAGAATCCGAAGCAGGGTCCAGGCTCTGAGCTGTCAGCACAGAGCCCAACATGGGGCTCGAACCCATGAACTGTGAAATCATAACCTGAGCTGAAGTCAGATGCCTAACCAACTGAGCCACCCAGGTGCCCCTAGTGTTCTTTTTAAAATATTAGTATTGGGTTTTGAATTTTGCCAAGGCTTTTTGAGCATTGTTGGAGATAACCATATTAAATATGAGATATTTTCCTTTATTAAATTTTTTTAACATTTTTATTCATTTTTGAGAGACAGAGAGACAGATTGGGAGTGCGGGAGTGGCAGAGAGAGGGAGACACAGAATTTGAAGCAGGCTCCAGGCTCTGAGCTCTCTGCACATTGCCTGACGTGGGGTTCAAACTCAAATCCCGAGATCATGACCTGCGCCGACGTTGGATGCTTAACCATCTGAGCCACCCAGGCACCCCAATGAGATATTTTTCTTAATCTTTAAAAATTTTTTAACATTTACTTTATTTTTTATAAAGTTTAAAGAAGCCTAAGGTTCATAGCAAAATTAAGAAGAAGGTACAGAGATTTCCCATATAATTTTTTTTTCCCCCACACATGCATAGCCTCCCCCATTATCAACATCCCCAACCAGAGTGATATATTGTTATAACTGATGAACCTACATAGGTACATCATTGAAGACCAGAGTTTATATTACAGCATTTGGATTCACTCTTGGTGTTGTGATTTTGGATAAATGTATAATCACATATATTCACTGTTACAGAGTATTTTCACTGCCCTTGAAAACCTAAGTGCACAAACTATTTATCCTTCTCCCTCATCTCCAACCCTTGAAGGGTTGGGACAACCCAATAGGGACAACCCTATTGTGTCCATAGTTTTTGCCTTTTTTAGACTGCCCTACAGTTGGAATCATATGGTATATAATCTTTTCATATTGGTTTCTTTCACTTGTTAATATGCAATTTAGGTTCCTCCATGTTTTTTCAGGGCTTATAGTTCATTTCTTTTTAACACTGAATAGTATTTCATTTTCTGGATAAACCACAGTTTATCCATTCACCTACTTGAAGTAATCTTGGTTGCCTCCATGTTTTGGCAATTATGAATAAAGCTGCTGTAAACATCCATGCATAGGTTTTTGTGTGGACATAGTTTTCACTGCCTTTGGATAAACCAAGGAGCACGGTTGCTGGATTACCCAGTATGTATGTTTAGTTTTGTAAGAAACTGCCAGACTGTCTTCCAAAGTGGCTGTACCATTTTGCATTCTCACCAGCAGTGAATGAGAGGCACTGTTGCTCCACATTCTCATCAGCATTTGGTGGTGTTAGTGTTCTGGATTTTGGCCATTCTAATAAATGTGTGGTTATATCTCATAAAATCGCTTTAGTTTTTGGTTTCTTAATGACATATGATGTTGAACATCTTTCCATATGTTTATTTGCCATCTGTATACCTTCTTTGGTGACATGTCTATTAAGGTCTTTGGCCCAATTTTTAACCAGGTTGTTTATTTTCTTGTTGAATTTTAAGAGTTTTTGTATATTTTGGGTAGATGTCCATTATCAGAAATGTCTTTTACAAGTATTTTCTCCTAGTATGTGGTTTGTATTCTCTTTCTCTTGATATTGTCTTTCACAGAGCAAAAGTTTCTAATTTAAATGTAGTCTGGCTTATCAACCATTTGTTTCATGGATCATTCCTTTGATGATATATACTATCTAAAAAGCCATCGCCATGCCAAAGATGATCTAGGTTTTCTCCTGTTTTATCTTATAGGAATTTTATCATTTTTCTTTCATATTTTGGTCTTTGATTCATTTTGAGTTAATTTTGGTGAAGGATGTAGGATCTGTGTAGATTGATTTTTTTTTCACATGGGTGTCCAGCTGTTCCAGCATCATTTATTGAAAAGACTGTAGTTATGGGTCTATTTCTAGGCTTTCTTCTCTATTCCACTGATCTATTTAATCTATTTTTTCACAATTACTTGTCTTGATTACTGTTGCATTATGGTGAGTCTTGAAGTTGGGTAGCATCAGTCCTCCAACTTTGTTCTCTTTCAGTATTGTGTTGGCTATTCTAGATCTTTTGCTTCTCCATATAACCTTTAGAATTAGTTTGCTGATATCCACAAAATAACTTGCTAGCTGAGATTTTGATCAGGATTGAGTTGAATCTATAGATCAAGTTGGGAAAAACTGACATCTTGACAATATTGAGTCTTCCTATCATAACCATGGAATATCTCCCTGCTTACTTAGCATATCACATTCTGTTAATGTTATATAACATTAACAATATAATTTCTTGTTCCTGGAGGTTTTTTTTTTTATCCATTCTTTCTTTCAGATTTTCTACATACATGATCATGTTATCTGCAAAGGCAGTTTTATTTCTTCCTTCCCAACCTACATACCTTTTATTTCCTTTTCTTATATCATCTACTAGGAATTCCAGTGTGATGGTGAAAATGAGTGGTGAGATGGGGCACTGATTGCCTTCTACCTGTTCTTAGTGGGAAAGCTTCAGGTTCTCATTATTAAGTATGATGTTACTTGTCAGGGCTTTTTCTTAGATATTCTTTATCAAGTTGAGGAAGTTCCTTTTTCTTCTTAGTGTACTGAGCATTTTTACCATGAATAAATGTTAGATTTTGTCAAATGTTTTTTTCTGTATCTGTTAATATGATCATAAGATCCTTAATATGCTGTGTCATATTTAAGGAGTTCTCAGGGCGCCTGGGTGGCTCAGTCGGTTAAGCGTCCGGCTTCGGCTCAGGTCATGATCTCACAGTTCGTGGGTTCGAGCCCCGCGTCGGGCTCTGTGCTGACAGCTCAGAGCCTGGAGCCTGTCTTCGGATTCTGTGTCTCCCTCTCTCTCTGACCCTCCCCTGCTCGCGCTGTCTCTCTCTGTCTCTCAAAAATAAATAAAAAACATAAAAAAGAAAAAGGAGTTCTCAATATTGACCTATCCTTATATAACAAGTAATGAATCCCATTTGTTACTTTTGTGTTATTTTTATATGTAATGTTGCATTCTGTACTCTTAATATTTTACTTAGTTTTTACCTTAATATTTATATGTGGTATTGATTAATAATTTTTTTGCATATCAGTGTTATACTTGCTTCATAAATACAGATTGGAAGTTTTTGTTTTTGTTTTTTTATTTTCTATTCTTAAGAATAAATTTCACAGCATTAGAGCTATCTTTGATAGTTTAGTAGATTTCCCCCTATGAAACAGTGTGGACTTGGTACCTTTTTTTAATAGCTCTGTTTCTTCTATGAAACTTTATATTTTAAACTTTTTAATCTCTCAAAATTTTAATTTTGGCAATGTGAATTTTCCTAGTAAATTATCTATTTCACCTACATTTTCAAATTTATTTCTGTAGAGGTCTGCAAAGTAGTCTCTTATGAGTTTGGTAATTTTTTTCTGTTTCATTGATTATTTTCTCCTGTTCGATTCTTAGCATTATTTTTTAAAAGAGTGAGAATTTTGAAGATTTATTAATTAGATCTTTCATTTTTCTGTTTTCCAACTGCTTTTATTTTTTAAATTTCCTTCCTTATACTTTCTTTCAGTTTGCTTGTTGTTGTTTTGCAGCATTTTAAGTTGGGAATTTAGCTAATTTACTTTTATTATTATTAAGACTTTCAGTTTCTATTATTGACATAAGCATATCCATAAATTATGCATAGTGTTTTGTTATTAATTTTTAGAAATTCTATGATTTTGGTTTTAATTTCTCCTTTAACCCAGGAGTTATTTCGTTTTCTGGGCTAAAGGGGTTTTTTTGCGATTTAATTTTGTTACTAATTCTAGTTTTATTATGTGTTGACTTGAGTAGTTTTATCATATTTCTACCTTATGGAATATACAGATTTTTAAAAATTTTTGTGAATCTTCCATATATACTTGAGAAGGGAATAGATCTCCTATTTGCAGAATATAAAATTTGATATGTATTTATAAAGATTTACACTGTTGGTTATGTTTCTTTCTAGCTCTTATATATCCTTCCCTTTATGTTTTGTCTATTTTACCAGTCTTACACTAAGAATGTATTAATATCCCTTACTGTTGGCCTATTTCTATGTATACTTTGTTGCATATTGTGTCATTTCTACTTTATAAAAGTAATGGCTATGGTATTTGGTGCATAGAAATAATTACCTATATTATTTTCATCTTGAATTGTTGCTTTTAGCATTAAAAATGTCCTTCTCTGTCTAGCTAATTTTTTGTTCCTTGAAATCTACTTTGATTTGAATCCAAATCCTGCTGTATTATTCCCAATTGCCTTGTATACTTTTGCCCATCTCTTTGACTTTTAGTCTCTCTGAATCATTTTATGTGTATCTGTTGTGTACAGCATATAATTAGGTCTTACCTTTGTAAATTAATTTGAAAATCTGTTTAATAGGTGAGTTGAGACTGATATAAATAATATGTGTGGTATAAACTCTATCATATCAATTTGTAGTTAGTTCACTGTGTTTTGCCTTTAATTATTTTGTAAATTTATGTCTTTTCATTGGTAACTTTTGTGGGCACTTAGTGTTTTTCCTACTGACTTTTCTCTGTTCTTAATATCTTACCAATACTTCTATCTGTTATCTTGGTTTTATGTGCTATTACTAGTACACTTTTTCTTTTTAATCTTATTTGCTAATTTTTGACATAAAGAATTTTTAAATTTTTACTTAGTCAAGGATATTAATCTTTTAATTAACCATCTTCTTTTCATCCATCTTTTATTGTGTTTAAGTTTGGAAAACTCCCTGGAGTTAGCCAAACTGTGAGGTTAACGACACAGCCTTCCAACTTCCAAGTCTAACCCCAACTGCAAGTTCAGACCTTTCCCCACATCATCTTCAGATTCAATGACACTTTACCAGAAAGACTCAGATAGGTCATTGAAAGCTGTTGTTCTCATAGTCACATTTATTACAGGGAAACAATACAAATTAGAACCACCCCATCGAAAAGATATATAGGCCTGAGTTTAGGAGAGTTTCAAAGGAAGTTCCTATCTTCCTCAGGATGTGTCACCCTCCAGGCATCAGTGAATGAAACTAATCATGAGGAATTGCTTATGAAAGCTTCAGTGTCCAGAGATTTAATCCAGGCATTATTACATAGGCATGACTGATTGATTCATTGCTTATTTGGTTGAACTCAATATCCATCCCTACTCGCTTCCAGGAGGTTGGGCTGACATCATGTGGCCCAAAGCCCTCTCTAATCAAATAGTTGGTAATTTTGGCTGTGGTAGCTCTAGTGTGGCATGGCCAACCCCCATGCTAATACTGTTGGGTTTAGCTGGCTCCATCCTTCGTCACCTCATGAACATATATATCAGACTTCATCTGAGAGACCCACCATAAATGATGAAGACACTTTAATCACTCTGGCTTTCCAGGTACTAAAAACAAAGACCAGGTCTCTCTTTGGATCAGGCCAAATTCTTTATTCCACAAGAGCCTTTCTCTTTCAGCTATCAAATACATATTCAATATCTTCTCTTGGTCATTGTTTTTATATTTTTATGAATAGTCTATCATTAAGTCTTGAATTTTTCTGGAATTTAGTGCTGATGCTAAAGACAAATTCATTTTTCCTACAAAGAGCTTATCATTTCCAGAACCACTTGTTAAAAATCCTTCTTTTCTTTGCTGATTTTGGTGCCTTGTTTATTCTGGATACCTAGTTTTTAAACCTTATCAGTTTAACTAGACTAAATTATAGTCTAATAATATAATTCCTGACAAGGAAGACAAACAAACTATAAACAGCAGAGGATCTCAAAAACTACTAGACTATGAGTTTACTGACTGACAGTTATCTCTATACATGATTTCTTAATGATATTGCTGTTTTACATACCAAACTTTACTTAATGTTTTGATATTTACAACAATGTTGTAAGTTTTCAAGAAAGGGTAAAGAAAGTTTGGCAGTACTATTAGAAGACATGGATATCAGGCAAAATGCTATATGTGTTGACTAACAAGGAAAGAGGTCAAAGAAATCACTGAGGGGAAGAAAGCACCATGCAGAAATAGAAGTATAAGATATTGACATGTATATATTTTTCATAGTACGTGTGTGTGTGTGTGTGTGTGTGTGTGTATAAAATGCATAGAAAAAGCCCTGGGAAAATATCTACCAAACTGTGACAAGGAAGGGAATAAATATTACCAGCATTCTTCACAGAGCTAAAACAAATACTAAAATTTGTATGGAACCAGAAAAGACCCCAAATAGCCAAAGAAATCTTGAAAAAGAAAACTAAAGCTGGAAGCATCACAGTTCTGGACTTCAAGGTGTATTACAAAGCTGTAATCATCAAGACAGTATGGCCCTGGCACAAAAAAAGTCACTTAGATCAATGGAACAGAATGGAAAACACAGAAATGGAGCCACAAATGTATGGCCAACTAATCTTTGACAAAGTAGGAAAGAATATCCAATGGAATAAAGACAGTCTCTTCCGCAAATGGTACTGGAAAAACTGGACAGCGACATGCAGAAAAATGAACCTGGACCACTTTCTTATACCATACACAAAAATAAACTCAAAATGGATGAAAGACCTAAACTTCACAGGAAACCATCAAAATCCTCAAGGAAAAGCAGGCAAAAAACCTCTTTGACCTTGGCTACAGCAACTTCTTACTCAGCATGTCTCTGGAGGCAAGGGAGACAAAAGCAAAAATAAACTATTGGGACTTCATCAAAAGAAAAAGCTTCTGCACCACGAAGGAAACAATCAGCAAACTAAAAGACAACTAATGGAATGAGAGAAGATATTTGCAAACAGCATATCAGATAAAGGGTTAGAATCCAAAATCTATAAAGAACATATCAAATTCAACACGCAAAAAAACAAATAATCTAGCGAAGAAATAGGCATAAGACATGAATCAACACGTCTCCAAAGAAGACATCCAGATGGCCAAGTGACACGTGAAAAAATGCTCAATGTCACTCATCATCAGGGAAATACAAATCAAAATCACCATGATATACCAACTCACACCTGTCAGAGTGGCTAAAATTAACAACTCAGGCAACAGCAGATGATGGCGAGAATGAGGAGAAAGAGGAACCCTTTTGCACTGCTGGTGGGAATGCAAACTGGTGCATTCTCTGAATGCACCTGAAAAATAGTATAGAGGTTCCTCAAAAAATTAAAAATAGAACTACCTGACAACCCAGCAATTGCACCACTAGATATTTATCCAAAGGATGCAGGAGTGCTGTTTTGAAGGGCACATGAACCCCAGTGTTTATAGCACTATTGACAATAGCCGAAGTATGGAAAGAGCCCAAATGTCCATCGACGGATGAATAGGTAAAGAAGATGTGGTATATATATATAATGGAGTATTTCTTGGCAATCAAAAAGAATGAAATCTTGCTATTTGCAACAACATGGATGGAACTAAAGGGTATTATGCTAAGCAAAACTCGTGCATCAGAGAAAGACAAATATCATATGCCTTGACTCACATGTAGAATTTAAGATACAAAACATATGAACATAAGGAAAGGGAAACAAAAATAATATGAAAACAGGGAGGGGGACAAACCATAAAAGACTTAAATACAGAGAACAAACTGAGGGTTGCTGGAAGGGTTTTGGGTAGGGAGATGAGCTAAATGGGCAAGGGGCATTAAAGAGGACACTTGTTGGGATGAGCACTGATATGTAAGAGATGAATCACCAAATTCTATCCCTGATCATTACACTATATGTTAACAACTTGGATGAAAAATAATGATTAAAAAAGAGGCCAAAACAAGAGAGAAAACTTCAAAGACAGTATACAAGGTTATATAAGATCTCAATCACAAATAAGTAATTTATATGGTGGAAATTTCATAGGTTAGCTCCAGAGAGTTAAATCATGAAATTCATTCCCCAGAGTTGCAGGTACATAGTATAGGCACTTCTTATAGTATATTTAGTATTAAAAAAAAATTCTATGGAGAGTATTTCATAACTAAGAAGGATTAATTGCTTTTACATTTTATTTCAATGTTTATTTTTAAGAGAGACAGAGCATGAGTTAAGGAGGGGCAGAGATAGAGAGAGGGAGACACAGAATCTAAAGCAGGCTCCAGGCTTTAAGCTGTCAGCACAGAGCTGGAGGCGGGGCTTGAACTGGCAAACTGGAGATCATGACCTGTGCCTAAGTCAGATGCTTAACCGACTGAACCACCCAGGCCCCCAAAGAGGAGTAATTGCTTTTAAATAAAAGAGGTCATTGCACTGTTCAACATATGTAACTGTTGATCTCTTAGAATATGGTTAGCATAAATGAAGATGTCCTGTAAGTGTAAAATACACCCAGATTTTAAAAATTAGTACGAGGTGCACCTGGATGGCTCAGCTCATGATCTCACGATTCGTGGGTTCGGGCCCGGCGTTGGGCTCCCTGCCGACAGCTAGCTCAGAGCCTGGAGCCTGTCTTCAGGTTCGTGTCTCCCTCTCTATCTGACACTCCCCTGCTCACTCTGTCCCTCAAAAATAAATAAAAAACAGCGGGCAAGATGGCGGAGAAGCAGGGAGCTCTGTAATCCGCGCACGCCCGTATGGATTGAACTGAGAAGGACTGAAGTGATAAAACTCAGATTTGCAAGTGGGGGAAAGAAGAAACAGACGCCAGAAAGAAGAAAACCTCAAAGATGCCTGAGTGAGTGACTGTGATCTGGGAAATTAGGGGACGGGCGGGTCCCGGTGGTGCAGGGGGAAGGAGCCCCAACCCAACACAGAGGGAGAGCTCGCTGTGCCCCGGAGAGACCAGGGAAAGAGAAAGAGACATGGAAAATGCTCATAGAACCATCTCTAAGGGAGGAAAAACTCGCCCGTCTCCCCATATATAACTGCCGGGCGCGGGGAGAGAAATCCGTCCCATGTGGCCGGCGAGTTCTTCCTTGGGCGCAGCAGCAGCGGCATCCATTCCAAGCAGCACCGCAAAAATCGGCGGCACAGATAAAGGCTGCGGCGCCTTGAAGAGCGGCAGTGGCTGCGGCGGCTCCGCGAAAAGGGCAGCCCAAGCCGGGCCAGGAGGCCGGCCGCCAGCGGAAACGCATCTCATCCCCGGTGACAGTGTTGAACTCCATGGACTCGGATTTGGAAGTGAGGCGGAGCTTGGAGAATACAGTTTGGCTCGCCCGCGGCACAGGGAGATCGGACTCAGAAGAGCGGCTTGCAAAGCTTCGTTCCAACAAAGCTTTAAAGCGGCGCCATTCTTCTCCCCGCAACCACCAAGGCGGGGCCTCGGAGAGAGCAGCCCCCGAGACCTGACCTGACACCAAACCACGCCCATCTGCACAGGGGAGTTGGCTTTTTTTTTTTTTCCTTTTCTCTTTGCTTCTCCTTCTATTCTGCTGCCATCCAGATATATTTCCCTTAGCATATACTTATCTCTTCTCTTGGCTGGTTATATGCTTTTAGACTGTCCACAGACTTTTGCTGTCTCTGTCCCCACCTTGTTTTTCTTTTTCTTTTTGTTTTTGTTTCTTTTTCTTCTCTCTTTTCTTCTCTTCTTTCTTTTCTTTCCTTTCCTTTTCCTTCCTTTCCTTTTCTTTACTTCCTTTCCCCTTTTGGCTTGCTTGTTTCTTTCATTTCTCTGTGCGTTTGCGTGCTTTTGTTCCCTGTATGCTAGTCTGTTTCCTTTTCAGGGATACCTCAAGAAACAACCCAAAGTACACGTGGTGGAGAGTCCCAAATATCACTGACCAGGGAAGTAAAATAATCAAACGCACAACAATAGAAACCGAGAGACACCATAAAAGAACACTTTCTGAAACGACAGGCCCTGGACAGTCAATGAGCCTCCTTTAATAGAG
>JAQQST010001531.1:0-12387 GCA_028646485.1 Cryptoprocta ferox | reverse complement strand
ATTGCATAAACTTGGTGCATTGACTCTTATCCTTTACAAAAAAAAATTAAAAATATGATTGTGAACTAAGTGATTATAAATACTCCTGTTTTCATATGAAGAAGTTAGAAAAAATTCTCCTTTTGGAAATATAAGGTTATATTGTTAAATTGGGCGTTAACAGCATACTTTTTGTTTACTGCTTTCCAAAAAAAAAAAAAAGTTGGCATGATTACAGATAGACAGTGTAGAGACAAACATAAAAAGTTTTAAAATCTCTTGAAATTATTAAATAAAATATATTTACTTTTTTCTTTTAAAAATAAATAAATAAATAAATAAAAATAAATAAAAAAAGGAAAAAAAAAAAAAGAAGTGGTAGGGGCAAGATTCTAACCAAATGGAATTGATCATGGATCAATTCCTTGGCCCCAGAAAGTAATAATTCTCAGCATTCTCTATTAATAATTGTGCTAGTTAACAAGTACATCAAAACTGGTTTCACCTGACAGCCTTCTATAGTTCACTATAGATTCAGATTGTTATAGAACAAAAGTGCCCTATACCTGGGTTGAGAAAATAGTCATTGTTATTGCATGTCCCAAGGATGGTTTTCCCCTTTGCATGCATATCTTAAGTTGCCTTTTTCTGTTCAACTCTTGTTACTTATCTGTGAGACCATTTTCCTTGTATGCATATAAACCATAGAAATTAGCCCAAGGCTCTCATGTGCATAGAGATGTGCTAAGCAAGAGAAGAATAGAATACAGAATAAGGAATGAGCTTTGTCAGTAAAAGTTTAAGTTACTTAAACATTCATCTCTGCTCCAAGCTGTTTTTCAATAGTCTGAGGTGTTTTTTGTTTTTTTTTTTTGTTTTTTTGTCAGTGTGAATTTTAAGTCCCTGTTTGGGACATATTTGTATACATACATATACCCCCACACTTTATAGCTCTGATCTGGTAACCAAGCTGAGCCTCCTTTGAAAACCACATTCCTTCCTGAATCACACTGTGACAGGTTAATGCCTCTGTTCCACTCCTGTTGCTGTGTCAGGATGATGGATGATATAATGTGCAGGCGTCCAACTGAAAAAAGCCACTGAGCTTTGGTGTGAATTTAGGTGTTGATGAAAGATGAGCTCTTGCTTAAATGAACATATGTTGTTCATGAAACCGGAGAAACTATTAAAAATGCACTACTCATTTTTAAGAGAGGTTTAATTACTAGTTAGACAGCATATAGCAGTATTCCTATAATCTCCTCTTTGCAGTCATTGCTGTGAATGATTGGATTGTGAAATATTCTGTATGTGATTTCAGAAAACTGGAAGCTAGCAAGGATAACAGCATCACTAATATGTCATCAGAAAAACTCTATTGGGAAGCCTGGCATAGTGTGAAGGCTACTCTGTTTCATTTCAAAAGCTACTACTGTTGGACATTTAAGAAAGTCACAAATATCATTTTGGGTACCTAACAATGCTTGAATTAAAAGACAATGTAAAAACATGGATAAGATTTTGCTGATCAGAACTATAAAATTAGCTATTGTGGCCGATAGAATGTCAATTAGCTGGAATAAAATGTAGCCAATATAGGCAAGATAAAACCGGCCAAGAAACAATACTTTTTTGGGGCTGCTGCTCAACAGTATTAGACTCCACTGATATATAGTAAAAGTCCATATAGTCCAATTAATGCAAATTATGCTGTAAGAATTATTTAACTTTAGGGAAACAACCCAAGAACTGATTGAAAATTAGTAACAAAAAAGGAGAGCTCCTATGTTTCTTTGCCTCCAAACCATCATCAATTTTAAGATGCACCATTCCTTTATAAATTGCAAGGAAAATTAATTCAACAAATTTGAATATACTAAATTTTGTAGCCAACAGTAACACACATTTATCCTTACAATATCATCTCTGTATCTTTAGTGTCACATTCAATGTTTCAATCTAATCATTCTTCCCGTTCAGATATTAAAGATTCCTTTGTATTACCAGTGGCCCCTTGAACTTGTATGTGGCATCACACCGGTATGCTTTCTTTATATCACCCGTGCTTATAAATTTGACCTCTAACATCTTTAAAATTGACAGAATAACTTCAAGGATATTAAATAGTCTTAAAGTTTTTTTTTTGCATTTTATAGTTTAAACTGTCTACTTGACTCACATTATTTTTTCCTCTCTTAAGCTCTCTTATGTAAATCTGGCAGGATCATATTATATGGTTATTATAAAGACTATTCTATATTCCAAATGCTAAAATGATGCTGATACTAAAATTGGATTCTTTGACAGATCTGAATATGAAGAAAACCTATTAATAGATTCCTGGGGTACTCAGTTATTATTTTGGTGGTCTTTTTCCACATTGGTTTTTAAATCAGCTACATATTTAGGATTTTTAAATACTTTTAAACTGACTGACATGCTTCCATCACAATGTTGAAGTACCCAAAGGGATAGCCCTGTTTTAGTTATTTATTTTAATTTAAGCTTGACTGTTAAGCTATATCAAATTATGTCAGGTCCTACTGAGGGGACTGCAATTTCCCATCCCAAGATTTATTTTCTGTTCAAAGCTTAAGGAGTGATTCCTTCTAAATTCACTATTCATCTTGGGGTTTTAAAACTTCTAATTAAATGCAAATATTTCTTGCAAAGTTAAGATTATAAGTTTATACCAGTCATTTGTATTGTTTTATACTGCTTTTTAGTTCTTGAATTGAGAATATGGTTGGACAAAAAATGGACAAGAATTAAACCACAATGCAAGTTGCTTAGGTGTAAAGCAAGGATCACTAATGCATAGGAAAGGGAAGTCATTTAGAAGCTACAGACATTATACAAAAACAGAAAACTCCCTTTATTCAGTGATTTTGCTCAGGGCTTACACAGTTCAAGATTCTATAAAGATCACTCATAGGAACATCTGAAATAGCCTCACAGATCCTTAAGCAGAGAAAATACAGGTAAAGTGTATGTGTGTGCCTGTGTGTGCGTGTGTGTGTGTGTGTGTGTGTGTGTGTATTTGGCAATGTGGATATTTACTGGCATATCCTTAACTGCTCTTTTATTTTTATTTTTTTAAAGAGTACCTTTTTATAATTTGAGAGAGAGAGAGAGAGCGCGAGCGAGAGCGAGCGCACGCACAGGTGAGGGGGAGAGGGACGGGGGAGAGAGAGAATCTTAAGCAGCCTCCACTCTCAGCACAGAGCCCTATGCGTGGCTCGATCCCACGACCCTGGGTTGCTGCCCTGAGTTGAAATCATGAGTTGGCCACTCAACCAAATGAGCCACTCAGGCACCCCTCCTTAGCTGCTCTTTTATAACAGATAGAGACTAGGTTTTGGAATTCGTTCTGAATTCCATTCTTGTCATTTACTTTCTTTTTAACCTTGGATGAGTAACTTAAGCTTTGGTTTCCATCTTTATAAAATTGGAGAATAATACTCATAAAATAGGATCTTGTGAGTTTAATGATGCAGTGGAAGCAGGTGGCAAGACAAGGTGTGGTTTCTCTGCTCCAGCTTTGAGTTTGGATATACTAGGATGAAGTGCAGCTAAGCGGAACACCTGAGTGAGGGCATATTTCCTGGTCTTATGTATACATACAGAAGAGTCCCACAGGGGTCCCTGGCTTGACAGAATAGATTCCTCTGCCAATACTCCTAGAATAAGACCCCTGCCTCTTCTCCTGACTTCATTCTCAGATATGGGCTTTAGGATGCATGTCTAGACTTTCTTTTGTATCAAAAATTTAATTTTTTCTATATAATAATTTCTTTACCATATTTGTATTCTGAAGGGGTGTTAGAAGCCCAATAAATTGCTGTCCAAATATCAATTAGTATATTATGGCATTTCCTACAGACTCAGTGGAAAACAAACTTTAAAATATTACATAAAATGTAATTCATGATATTTCAAAATCTAAGTTGGTTCTACTTTTGACTTTATTTAATATATAAGTATTACTTGGGGCACTTGGGTGGCTCAGTCGGTTAAGTGTCCAACTCTTGGTTTCAGCTCAGGTCATGATCTCACAGTTTGTAGGATCCACCCCCACATTGGGCTCTGTGCTGACAGCATGGAGCCTGCTTGGGACTCTCTCTCCCTCCCTCTGTCTCTGCCCTTCCCTAGCTCGCTCGCTCTCTCTTTCTCTTTCAAAATACATAAACTTAAAACTTTAAAAAAGATATAAATAGTACACATTATATAGATATAAATATTACATATTTAAAGTTTTAGCATAAAAATTACATACTTAAATAATTTTTAAAGTATAATTCTGGAACTCAGTTGACAAAATAACTTTTAATCTTATAAATGACCACTTTTTCCCATATTCTTTCCTTTTGTTAATTCACATAACAGGCTTTAGTTCTTGTTTTATTCTATCATTAATCTCTATTAAGATAATATTTAAGTCCTCTGTTCATTATTTTTGATTTCCAAATGTAATTCTTTTAAAATACTACTATCCAATGCAATATCTAATAGAAAACACAATACTGAGAGTTTAGCTGAAATATTGCATATATTGCTTCCTTGACATTCGTTTTCTGTGACCAAGCAGCCTGCAGAGGCCTTGATTGAACACAAGCCCCCACCTTGAGCTCATGCTCTAGATAAGAGCCCACAAAGTCACAAGTAGGTGTAAGTTCCTGAATCAACTCCCCTAACCACTCCTGTCATAACATTCTCCCCCTGCTCCCAGGGCCTTCCCCTTGTGCCTTAGATAAGACCCTCTCAGAGCTTACCAAACCCTGCTGTTTTTGGTTTAAATTGGCCAACCTGACAGCCAGAGAACCCCAAAGCACTCTACCTGTGGACCCTACTAAAGGCATGTGGTCCAGGTCCTGCTCTGACTCCACCTGCATCCTGCCTTGACCTCCTCAGGTAGCCCTCTGAGACCTGCCATATACTTCCTCTAGGACCTTCTCTATTTCAATTTCCTCCTTTCTTTTGTTGAATCAAGGCTCACCATCCCACACCCCAGGGCTCTACTTAACAAATGTGCATTTAACAAAGTCATAGCAACACAGAATTACTCAATAATAACATAATTGTTAGTTGCAATCCCAAGATATGTTACCAAAATTAAGTAAACACATTCAAATAAGGTTTTAAAAGTGTTTTTAATTAATAGTATTTATAATACATTTTCTCTTTCCTAATATCTTTTTATGTTTATTTTTTAATATGCTTTCCAAATTAAAAACTAGAAGGCATGTCTTGGCTCTCATGGTTCTGGAGAAGTGATGTAATCTACTCCGTGGCCCTAAATTCCCTGATTTATTCATGACCATTGCTAAGCTACTAATGAACCTGAAAATCCACTTCTAAATGTGGGAATTAACTGGCATCTTGGACTTATTGAGAGCCAATTTTATTCCACATTTGTTCTCCACAAACTTGACATTACTTGCCAATTTGTTTTGCTTTAAAAAATCTACTGTTTTCCTCTTCCAAAAGGGACATAAAGGTAGGGTCCATATCATTATACAAATAGATTTGTATTTATGCTTGCTTCAGCTTCCTCCCATGTAAAAGGTGAATTTAATGATAATTTCTCAAAATATTGTAACCTGTTTCAAAAACTGTTTATGAGGAAGTGTATTAGAAACAATTGTCCTAGTCTGCTAGGTTTGCCGTAATGATGTACTATAGACTGAGTGGCTTAAACAACAGAAATTCATTCCCTTACATTCAGTATATAACTTTCAGGTCAAAACAGCATTCAGTCCATAACAATGGTTTATACATGTCATTTAATAATAGCAACCATGATATTTTAAATGATAGCTTTCCATAAACAATTTAGTAGGTATATAGGGAGCTTTTTTCATAGAAATTGATTTATTGCCAAACCGAAAATTAATTTTAAGTAAATAAAAGTTTGCATGGCATTTTTATAAAATGTGAATAGATATAGTCCAGGGTTTGCTCAAGTTCAGTCATTTCAAAACAACCTTTATGAATTTGTCAGATTTGTATATTTCCCTTACCATTATATTGCTAGTATTTTCTTCTTTTATGTTTGTTTATTTTTGAGAAGGAAAGAGAGACACAGAGTGCGAGTAGGGGAGGGGCAGAGAGAGAGGGAGACACAGAATCTGAAGCAGGTTCCAGGTTCTGAGATGTCAGCACAGAGCCCATCATAAGGCTTGAACTCATTAACTGTGAGATCATGACATGAGCAGAAGTCCAGCCCTTAATCAACTGAGCCACCCAGGCACCCCATATTTTCTTTATATAAACTTTTATTGAAATAAGTTTGACTTAGGTTTTTCCTAAACAACAATGTCCATGATATTGAGAATTTGTTTTGATGTGTATATATTTTGTACTTTATAGTTAAACTTCACAGTTAATAAAACAAAACAAACAACAACAACAACAAAACAGCTATGTATTTATCAGTCAGGGTCCAGTCAGGAAAGAGAAATCAGAGCAGTAATTGGAAGAAGAAACATAAACTAGTGCATTTGGTTAACTACTAAAAGGGGTAAAAGTTCACTAGGGTATAAAGAAATAGCAAATGCAAAAATCAGGGCAAAGAGATGGAAACAAAGACAAAAGAATGAACTGAGAAGAGGAATATTCCACTGTGGCTGAGATTTAGACTTCATTGAAGAGTGTGACTGAACAGAAACAGGCACAAGCTATTAGCAAAGAAACTTGACCAAGGCCTGGGCCGTAACCTCTAGGCAGTAATGTCCCATGGGACAATGGAAAAATGCACAGGAGTTGCCAACAGGCTGATCCATTGACATCTGTGCCAAAGAAATGAAAGCACAGATGCTTGCTGAATCAGGACATGAAGTCCTTTCGTCCTGGTCTGGACTTACAGCATCCCTCCATCACCCTCTGTGACAAAACCCAATACTGAACCAGCTGGCAGAGGAAAAATAAAAATACAGTATAACTATAAATACAAATAAACATTAAATGTGTGCACACATTAGCCTAGCTCTTTAATACATCTCTTACGTATAGCTCTAGATTACCACGAGGTGACTTTCTTTTCTTTCTCCATTTTCAACTATGTATTCCTAGAGTGAGGTTTGTTACTGATACCTGTGGATGCCAAGAACCCCTGGAAACCTGCTTTATTGTTGCTACAGATCATGGTGTAGCTCTGGCACCAGATCCTTCCATACTTATATCAGTGTTTCACTGAGCTAGCTACTAATACCATTGGTAGTGCTAATAATGAGTCATTATATACTCTTCTTAGATCAAATGGAGGCAATCCATGTACTCTATCTTATATTATACTCTAGTGTATGTATTGCATGCATGTAGACTTTTAAATGTACTCATAGCTCATTTTCCTTGCCATCACACAAAAACCTGGGGCCTGGCCAGACAACTGAATTGTTTGGTGCAAATTCAACACATAATATACTGACTGGAGCTCAGTTTAAAGATAAATCTCATTTTCTCCAACCCTCTCATGCATCACCTAAAGTACTAAGCCAGGAATCCTTTTCGCTTACATTAGAATAGACTCCTGAGTGGCCTGTCCCAATCAGTTGCTGAGACGTGTCTAGAAATATCTTAATCCTATAGAGAATATAGCTTTGGCTCAAGCTGAAAACAGTTACATTAATTAAATTATGCACATCTATTATATACCAAGCACCAAAGTTGTAAAGATACATTTGACAATGCCTTCTTTCTAAAGTCTTATGGTCTAATAATGAAGTCATATCAATAAACATATGCAACAAAATAGCATGTGATATGACTGAGATATAGAGTATAGCAGAAACATGAAAGAATCACTGCTCATTTCTTTTTGGTGAGAAAGGAATCACAGAAATTATAGTGACTTTATAGCGTAGGAGAAGGAAGGAGATTTCACATATGAGGAGCAGATGGGCAATTTATGAAGGTGTAAGCAGCTGATTGCCTTTAATAGAATCCTAGGTAGCCTGTTATGATTTGGGGGTTTTAAGGTAAGTGTAATGAGGAATAAATGCAAAGATAGAGGTAAGGGTTGGATCAGGAAGATCATTTGAGCAGAATTACTTTAAAACTAGCTTGTGTAATTATATATGTGTTTTCAATTCTCCTTTTCCTACACATGTGTTATAACTGAATAAGACATGAAGAAAACAGTACTCATAAATGAGAGAAGTCCTATGTGTATATTCTAAAGAAAATTTTGTAGATGTGTAGAATGTGTAGAATATACACATTTATATGTGTATATTCTAAAGAAAATTTTAAAATTGCCATTGCCCCAAGATTTTATTGCTTGTCTAATATAAGTTCATGTCAATCTTGATTTTCATCCTTAGGATATAAATAGATGGTGATGGACTTGTCTCAATGATCACATTGTGGCCTTATTTGAGTTTTATGACTTGCTCATATATGACCATTTCTTGAAGAGGGACACTAATTTTTATTTATTTTTGCCAGGTCCATTAATTTGCCGGGGGTCAGGCCTATTAAAATATTCTTTTCTCCCTGGTCTCTGTATGTTAAAAGTACATTTGCATATGGCTGATAATTCCCCAAGAATGAAACATTCAAAGCAGGAAATTATCTCTCAAGTATTTTCTGTTAACATAGGTTTAGAGAGCTGTGAAAATATTAGAAAAGTTGACAGATCTAAGTAATCTCTTTACAAGTTATGTTGATCAGTACAAAGTTCTTTTGATCCATGACCTTGAGCAAAAATATTATCATTGTATAAACCCTATACATTAATATGGGGCATTTCTGATAGCATGTCAAAAATATATTTGGTCTATCACTGAGAGGTACTCTAGCAAGTTTAGGCATTCTCGTCTTTAATGTGATAATAGTTTATCTTAATGCATTTATATAATAAGCAAAGATTATCCAGAGCACATAAATAACTCACATATCAGTAAGAAAAAGACAGACAATCCAGTAGAAATATAAAGGTCTAATGGGCACTTCACCAGAAAGAAGACTAAAATGGCCGTTATCTATCTGAAAAAGTGTTCGTCCTTATTAATTATCAAGAAGATACAGACTAAAACCATATAAGATAACTATCACAATGGCTAAAATGTAGAAAGTAGACAATGTTAAGTGTTGATGATGATGTAGAGCAACTGGGATTTTCAGCACTGCTAGTGGGGTATAAACTGCTATAACCACTTTCAAAAAAAGGTTGAGCATACTTCACTATTGTATATTCACAGAATTTCATACATGTGTTCACCAAAGTATATGTACCAGAGTGTTAATAAAAGCTTTATTTATATAAAGCTTTATATAAAGCTTAATAAAAGCTTTATTTATATAGGCCAATATCAAATTATTCACAGTGTCCATCAGCAAAAGAATGATTTTTTAAATTGTAGTATATTCACATAAAAGAATACTCTATGGCAATGTAAAAGATAGAAATAGAACACCAAAACAATGTTTAGCAAAAGAAACCAGACATAGACATAAAGTACATATGCCATATGATTCTATCCTATAGAGAATACAAAAGTATGTAAAACTAATTGATACATTTGAATTCAGGATGATGGTTACCTTTAATAGTGATAAGGTGGGAACTCCTGGGGTATTGATAATATATACTTTTTTAATATCTTGGTGTTGATACAGTGAGTATGTTTACATTGTGAAAATTCATGAATCAACTGGTGTGTGTGCACCTTTCTCTACTATTTTATACTTCAATAAGAGTTTTACCTACAAAAACTACAGAATTTTTCTTAGAAACTGTTAAGCAGATACTAAAACTTACATAAAAGAGTACAAAGCCTATGAAGACATTCCTCAAGAAGTATTAACACGGGATAGTTATTGCTGTCTTAGTTTATATCAAAGCCGTATAACTGCAGATGGTGTGGAACTGGTATACAAATAGACCAGTATCAAGTGAAACATCACACATTTATGAGGATTGTAGAGGGCTCAGCACATCACTGTTATCTAGTTGTTACTACTCAACTGGCTATTAATAAATAGAGCTGCAGAATATGAAAACAAAAAATAATATTAAATTCTGGATTCACCTCCTACCCCAAATCAAGTCCAGGCCAATTAAGGTTTAATCTATAAAGCAAAACTTTCAAAGGTCTAAGAAAATATTTGAGAATATCTTTGTTAAAATAAGGAAGGCTTTCCTAAACAAGATGCAAAAAAAACTAAATTAAAAGAGAAATCACACTAAAACTAATAGCTCATTTCTGCTTATTAAAAGATACATTAAAAAATACTCATAAAATATCCAATTTGACAAGCTATCACAATAAAATAAGTAATAAAAGTTTAGTGTTCTGAATACATAAAGAACTCCTCCAATTCTGTAGGTGAAAAATTATAAACCAAGATAAATGAGAGAAAATACAGGCAGAGTACTTTTACAAAAAATGAAACATAATTCTCTACTTTTCCATAAAAATAAGCACAGTTTCATTTGTAATTTGACATTGTATGTTGGCTAACTAGGGAAATATAAACATTGCTATTCAAATCAAATTACATATATATTCAACATGATTTGTTATTATCTAATAGGCTCATGACATAAAGTTACATCCCCTCTAAAGTCAAAGAATGTTTTGCCACACCTGCATAATTGCATGAGGTTCTCCTCCTACTCTTTCACATGCTTTTATGTGACAAATAGAGATGAGGTACCTGATGTCATTATTATGTCATTCTTCTTGTGAACTAGCATGATGAACTCTGAGGTGGTGAAAAAAAATCAGAGTCCCTGTGGACTCAATGTTGGCACAGGACCAACAACTGACTCAGTTATCTGGCAGGAAGGCAAAAAAAAAAAAAAAAAGTACAGTATTGTTGCTTGCTGGACAAAGTACTCAAGTGCCTTCCCTGTTTTTTGACTTACAGAAAAATAGTAGTTAAACAGTTGCATTTCTAGTACCGGTAGATTGTGGCGATTTGCTTACCTAAAAATGGCCAAACCTAGAAGAACAGCTGTAATTGGAGTCACCACCTGATTAAGGTTTCAATAATTCATTGTCATTGTGCTACATCAATCTATTTTTAATAATTGCAAAACTGGCAAGTTAATGGAGATTGGATAAGAATCACCAATGCTGATTCTTTCAAGCCTTTGATGTTGGTAGTTAACTCTATAATTCATTCGGAGATGTGGTATTGTTTTTGTTTCCTTCTTTGACAGGGAAAGATAATTCTATGACCTTCTACTTAGACTTTCTTGCAAAAATGTAGTCCTTACTTTAGGGGTCAAGTTACCGATATATTTATTCTGCCATTACACTATGGAACTGAAGAAAGTTTTCTTCCCACTGATTTACCATGAAGCAAATTTGAGTAAAATAAACATCTCCATTTATTTCTTGGCTACTCTATTACTTATTTTGATCAGCAGAGGTGATGTCATGTTTCTCAGGAAAAAAATGTAAACATAGAGCCAGTGCATATTAACCTCTACATTCTCTGAGGCTTTTCCTTTTCTACTACACAGTTATCTTGGTAAATGATACAAAGAAGTAACATTTATGAAAGGCTAGAAGGGAAATTTACACTGTTTACTTTTAATGTTGGCAGGGGTTCTCTTCAAGAGAAATATCTGTATTTCCTTAAAGGGTTTTTATGTATGAACTGACCACGGTCAGGTCGAATGACAGGCATTGGCTCTGTATCCTGGGACTCACATCAGACTTCTCTTCACCTCGAATTTTTTTTTAACTTTAATGTGCTGCTCATCTGGAATTTTATGAATATTTAGCTACAACTATTCTTCCTGTTGATGAACCCATTTTGATTGTTGTATCTCCTACCCAATGTAGTGATATCAAACTGGACTTGAGTTCTGCTCCATTGGCTCTAACACAACATTCAGTTATGTATTTTGGAACCTTATCGTCCATTTCAATTGCAGCACCCTACTAGCATTCTCAGACTACCAAGAAGAGCCAGTGCAAGCCTTTTCAAAACACAGGTGCTCACTTCAGTGATTAATTTTTCAATTTCCTGATAAAAGAAATATCTCATGTGTCCTTCCAGAGAAAATAAGAGCAAGAGTTGGTTGAATTACTTTTGATAATATCAGTCCATATTCCTATCTCCCTACTTTAGATTTCTACCCGTATTTTATAGCAAAGTATGATATCATACCTTTATTTACAGTGGGCCACAGTTAAGTATAGATATCAATTAAGCAACTAAGCAAGCAATTAAATCTTCTCCCAACTACTCAACCTGGTAAATTTAGTTGAAAGTCTCTGATATCTTACACCTATATTTACAACTTGAATCCAGTTAAACTTTTGTTCTTCCTGCACGTATCTATCAAGGACATATTTTATCCATAATATTCACCAGAATGTTTTTAGATATAAATTACTACTTCTGTAGTTTGTATTTTGTTGCTTGTCTTCCCTCTTGGGGTTTTTAAAT
>JAQQST010001530.1:0-12391 GCA_028646485.1 Cryptoprocta ferox | reverse complement strand
ACTTTAGAAATCAATGTGTGTGTTGGAAATGGTGGTGTTAAAAATGAGTAACATGGAATTCAAATCTAAGTTTTTACGTTTGTGGACAAATTTGTGTTAATTTGAGTGTGGTATATAGGCTTTGCAAAACTAATAATTAAAATGTGAGTATGGATATATATAATTGTTCTTAATCATCTTTATTTTTTTCATAATTAGTGCAACACTACTGAAATTTGATCATCTCAAATTGAAGCTCCTGATATTTTCAGTCCATCTTTAATATGCTATTGCTCTTAGGAAATTTACAAACCCTTCATAAATGTTAATTTTCTTCTTCATGAAATAAATATAATATACAACCTACAATTTAGATGCTACTTACCAATGAAGAAATACAAATAAAGCACTTAGCACATGACTGATGAATAATATATTTTATCAATGTCAAATATTATTATATGGTTCCACTCTGTCTACATTGTGTCCCTCAAAGAGCTCATCATCTCTAATATGTGAATTAGAAATCAAATAGGAAAAAAAGCATGAACTATGGTCTGAATTAGGATAGGAGTCCCAATTTTAGGTCTTCAGTTAATGGGGTGATATTTTTCATAGCAAATAACTTTCTGGGTATCTCTTTTGGTCACATTTTGATAATTTAACATCTTTAAACTATGTTATACTTCTAAATAGCTAAACTTCTGATTTTGTTTAATGTTTATTTATTTTTGAGAGAAAGACAGAGAGAGAGAGTGGGGGAGAGGCAGAAAGAGAGGGAGACACAGAATCTGAATATATATATATATATATATTTAAATGTTTATTAAGAAGGTTTATATTTAAAGGCAAATGGTATACTGCATGAAGAATGCAGGCAAGCACTGGGAATCTGAGTAACATCCAAGCACAGACTTTACAGTGTTCTTTGGTGTATAGATGAGCTCTGTCTCCAAATGACACCAACAAGATCTATACAACCAATCTTGGTTTCACATGAACATATGATCTTGGCTATATAATCAAGAAAGGTTTTCTAAGCATTTATGCCAGCTTATCATTCATAAATAAACCTGCTCCAGGCATCACCAGCTGTCATCATAAATCTCACTGCTCTTATCTTTGTCAGATAATAGAAATTATAGTAAATTCAATCAATTCATAGCCTCAACAATAGATGTTGTGAGGAATATGGTACTTTTATAGGAGCTGATGAATACACCTGTGTAGCTATTGATCTGCAATATGTCTTTTTTTTTCCGAAAAGGATCAAAAGCTGCTTGCTTTTACATAATAATAGTGATGATACACATTCTCATTGCATAGGTTCTTAAATCTTTTTATTTTTGTCACTGTACAGTTTTCAAGGACTTGATTGACATTCCTCAGAACTTTATTTTGGTGTACTGTATTGCTGACTGCATGCTATTAGGCTCTAATATAAGGAAGTAGCAGAAACTCTGGATATACTTGCAGGACAAATGTGTGCCAAAGATTGAGGAGAGAAAAAAACAACTGCACAGAGTTTCAGGGTTTTGCCTCATTAGTGAGATTTTATGGTAACCTGGGATAATGGCATACTGTTTCATCTAGTATTCAAGAGAGTTTATTGCACCCCGAATTTTCTATCACTAAGAAAAAGATGGTAATGATTTCGGCCTGTCTGGCAACATTGTACATTTCCTTTTGGGGTACTGTCTGACCAATTTATCATGCTGCAGATTGGAGCGAGGACCATAGCAAGAGAGAGGTTTGCATAAGGCTCAGAATATGGGGAAAACTTCCTGCCAACTGGGTTATATGGCCCAGAAGACCCATGATTCTAGAGGGGCTCATCATGGATAAGGTTCATCATAGATAAGGGAAGGTGGAAACTGTGGCAAGACCCAAGAAGAGATATGGAGTATGCACCATTCAGTTCTATAGTATATCAGCAAATAATTACTCTTCATTCAAAGTACAGCTCTTTGAAACTTCTATGCCTAATGGAGCCTGAGCACCTGACTGTGGAAACCCAAGTGACTGTGAAATCAGAGTTGCCCTTCATGACTTCAATATTATTAGGTTAGTCAAGTTATAAAGTAGGGCAGGTGAAGCAGTAATCATTTATGATGAAAAGAGCACATTAGAAACTTTTTCTGGACAGATCCAAGGGACAAACATCACCTGAATGCATGGATGGTTCAGACTTCCATGGAACCTCTATTGTACTAATACTTTTCTCTATGAGTAAACAAATGAATTAATGGTGGTTACCTACACTTATATAATGGAAGAGGAAAAAACATGGTCATGGGTGACGGATGGGTCCACCTGATATGTATGCACAACTGCTACAGTTGCAATCCAGAGTGGCTCTAAAAGGTAGTGGTGAAGAGATAGCCTTTATTAGGCAGAACTGAGAATTCCGCTAGGTCATCAACTTAATATACAATAAGTAAGTAACTTGGTGTCATTATATAAACAGACTACTGGGTAATGAGAATAATTTTGATAATTGTTCAGGATCTTAAGAAGAATGTTTAGAAATTCAGAAACAAAATTTCAAAGCAAGGGATGTGGCATTTGAAGTAAATAATAGAAATAGTTATAAAATTGAATGGTATTTGTTTCATTTCAATGACCACTAAATAACATCAGACAGAGAGGAGGCATTGATCAACTAGGTGCCTCAGTCGATTAGGATTATTTGTCCCATGGAGATTAACTAACTTCTTCTCTATATGCACTTGCTTGTACAAGTTTGAGAATGTGGTAAGCAAAATGGTAGAAATGGAGGCTCTGCATGGTATCATTGGTAAGGGATTCATCTCTTTAGAGTCAAATAGCTACTGCCAAAACTAGACATCAATCAGTCAACAACAGACACTGAAGTGGTGTCTTGATAGTGGACCACCCATTTAAGATCCTGGCTAATCATTTGATGTCAAGTCAACTACACTGTTCCTTCTCATCCTGAATGGGGAAACAATTTTCTCCATCAGAATTGACACCCAATCGACATATCTATAACCTTATCATTTTTGAACTTCTTATGCTTTGAACAAGCAGGTAAAGGTATTGCTACAATGGCAATAGTAATTGATTTCAATTATAATCAGAATTTGGTATTGCTGAAACAAAATGAGGTAAAGAGTAAATGTGAAATTGAGTTACTCATGAGGCCATCTCTTGGTCTTCCTTTATGGTGATAGCTTTAAAGGGGGAGTTATGAAACAAATACTCTCAAAGTGTATTACCTCTCAAAGATGAAGACTCAGATCATCTCACCAGGCAATCAATCTAAACTTAACGAAGAGATAGAAGAGGGTGAGAGACGGTCGGGTAATAGATTTGATGGTACATATTAATATTTTCCTTGGGAGTAGCTACAAATTCAGGTTTATGATTTATTTAACTAACCTTTTTTCATTTATCATCTATCTATCGATCTATAATCTATCTATCTATCTATCTATCACCTAATCTACTTACCTATGAAGAACCATAGCCATGAAGAGTAAATGCAGGGTAAGTTTAATATGAGGCACAAGTAGATCTAAGGATACAAGGAGTGAACTAAGCAGATATTTGCCAACAATATCACATTATCTCACATTAGCATAGCAATGGTGAACAGTTCCATGCACCTTGCCCACATTCCACACCAAGCATGCAACCGGACCACTCTACTATCAGATACTTTGAAACTTTCTTTGAAATCATGTATATTAATGATCTATTGCAATGCAAGAGGTTACCTCATAATTTAGTAACTTAAAACACACATACTTATTTTTCTCACAGCTTCTGTGGATCAGGAAATTGAATATGGCTTAGTTGGCTCCTCTGTCTCAGGATCTTTCATAAGTATGCAATCAAGATATGGATTGGGGCTGCAGTCATCTCAGGGCTTGACTGAGAGATGACCACTTCCAAAATCACTCTCATGTCTGTCGATCTGTTGAATTGCAGGCTTCAGTTTTTCACTAACTATTGACAAGAACTGTCCCTCAGTCTTGTTATTGTTTTTGTCACTGTGTTGGTCTCTCTATAAGCAGTTCACGTTGTGGCATCTGTTTTCTATAAGTGAGCAAATAAGAGACCAAGAGAAATGAGCAGAGTGGGAGGGAGAGGAGTTTTGTGAGATAACCTTGGGAAAGGTGTCTTGTCACTTTGCATGTGCGTATACCCTTCATTAGAAGTAAGTAACTAGGCTAATTTACTTGTATTGACTATAACTAACAAAAGTTGAATAGTTTGAAAATACAGTATAAGGATAGAGTTCAGATATTATTTGGAAATTTTATAGTAGTGCCTATGCACAGAAGAAAAATCAGGACATAATGTGCAAGTACATGTTTATATATGACCTAATGATTAGTCTCCAAATCTCCTTAAACTTGTTTGGTGAAAAAACCTAGGTTGTTCCATAAATGGGGAGGACTATTAAGCTCTTAATGATGGAGCTGATGTTAACATTTTGTATCTTAATTTACCAGCTTGTATAATTAATCATTAGTCACACTTACATTATTTTATATAGCTAATGTTTAAACTATTGTATGAATTATAATAGCAAGTTCTAATAACTCAATTAGGTTTAATATTATTACCCTTTATTTTTGTAACTAATTTTCAGATTGAGTCTTTAGGTCTGCAAAAATTTTGTTGTTGCTTTTCTTTTTAGTCTTATAAAATGTATTACAAATGTAATTTTTGAGATTACAGAGCCAGATAAATAAGTGTTATGTCAAATTCACTCATTGAATATGAAATACATAATAAATTATAATTGGTTTCCCATTTCAGCATTCATGGAAAGAGTACATGTAGCAATTTGGTTTTCTGAGGCAAAAATTGGGACATATGGTCCAATACATTGCCTCAAAAAAAAGTCAGAATATTATAATCAGCTTTGTACTGAAAAATTTGACACATATGCTTGCCCTGTGTCTATATACAATTTTCTGAAAAATACTTTTTGAGCATTTTTCTTGAGTTATTTTCTTGTATTTACAGTGTCATTTTCTTTCCACTGAAATTGCAGTAAATTTTACTAAACCCAGTGCATTCCTAGGAATAAAAAAAGACAAAGAATCTAAATTTAAAAATCAATAGCTATAGTGCTTCCAAGTTATAACCATGCAAAACTTGTCCTGTTTGACAAGTGTTTGAATTTCAAACTGATGAATTGGGTTGCAAGAACATGAGCTCATAAAAATCATCCTTTTCCTGCTTCCATCTTGTACTACCATATAATCAACATTTCATCTCCCTTTTTTTCTCTCTATCTTTTCAGTACTTTACAGAAAAGAAGCAATAGTGTTTGTGTTAATTCTTTTTTCACTGTTCTAGCAGAGAATCTCAGGACATGACTCATAGAGCCAATAGCTCTGGGAAACAGACTGAATAGAAATTATATTAGGTTTTATAATTAACAACCTACGGAGCACTTTAGGACACAATTATTTCCCCAGTATTGTTGGTTGTTCTCTCTCCTCTGTCCTTTTCCTGCACTAAAGTCCACCCATTATTATTATTACCTGGATTCTATATACATTTTCTCTCTTCTGCACATACCACCACTATTTCTGATGTTGTAAATATTACGTGACTTTTCTTCATGCTGCTCGAAGACAGAGAGTTCATTTGAACCCTTTGGCTGTTCACACCGTGAGACTTCTCATTACCCTCCTACCATCTCTCAGTAGCTGGGAAATGCCCGCTCTTCTCTGAGTTTTTGAAGTGGCTGAGAAGGGAGAAAATGGCCTGAAAAACTTATAAGCTAAGTATATTGATTATATAATATACTTGTAAGTATATCATAATATACTGTTTGGAAATTTACTAAATTTTGAAAGTGTGTGTGACAAGTTAGAGGATTTCAGAGTTGATCCAGGAAGAGACAGGACTTCAAGAGACAATAATACACAAAAAGCTATATTGGGTGGTGCTTGGACAGTTTATGTGAGAGGAGAAATTCCTTCCAGCAAGCCATCTTTCTGAGAGAGCAAGAGGCTGTCACCTCTTAAGGGTGGAGAAGGGGAATAGAATAAGAGAATTCTAGAGGGGGAAAAGAAAGTTGGAGAGGGTGCTCATCTGTCTGGGCAGTACAGCTCAGCAGCATGTTGGGGAGTCTCTGGGTCAGAGATCTCCAAAGGACCTCATTAGTTTGGTGTCTTTGATAACAATAGCGTTTCTTGCTTATGGTTAGTAAATATTGGGTCAGGTGCGTGGGATATGCTACACAAGTAGGCTCTAAATAGCTAAAAACATATTTGGTTGGATTATATATAAAGCATGTGTAAGAATCTGGGCTTTGCACCATCAGGCTTTGGGTTAACAGTGCAGACTGCTATGGAGAAGTAAACAACATGGAGGCCATTTTAGGCCAATACGGAGGGTCCAAATCTGGCTCATTTATAGAGCAGAATGTTCCATCAAAATAAAGTGTTCATACAGCAGACAAACTAAAATGTCCACCACAATATTTAGGTCTGGAAGGTAAAGAAAGTATACTGTATTTTATCTCTGCAATTGTTGAAAATGGATTCCGGGTGCTATGACTGTGCTATGGGATTTAGGTAAATTTCATATTAGGTTGTTTGGGCAATAAAGGTTGAAGTGACTGCAATGAAAATGGAAAGATATGAAGTTTATTAGCTATTCCAAGTTATTAAGTCAAGACCCTCACACTTTATATCCCTATAAGAATATCTAGAACGAGACACCATTTATGCAGCATACGTATTATCTCATCTACCTATTCAGTTCTGAAGTCCATGTGATCTATTATTCATTATCTCTATCCCAGGGGCAAACCAGAACATTTATTGATCATCTATTACTGTAACATTGTGAAATAAGAAAGGTTAACTTCAGCAAACGTATAGATACACAACACTACTCAATCATTTGGGTTGGCACTGGGCATGACAGAGATTGTTATTGTTATTGACCACCAAGAAGTGGGTCTTGAAAGGAAGGTGGAAAGATACTGAGGGAGAAGTGCCTGTATTATAAGTTGACTTGTGCAATTCTGATATAGCTCACTTCCTAATAATTTCTCCTATGAGCAAATTTCCTATATAACTAAGGAACTTTTCTGCACGATGGAGAAAAAGCTGGGAATATATATCTAATGGGAGATGACACAAAATATAATACAAGGGCAGCATGAACGGAAATTTCCAATTAATTCGAACAAGTTTTTATTAACATGGCCCCAAGTATATAGGCTTTTAATGAATACTTTTTCTTTGTATGAGTAGTTCATTATAGTCTATCATTCATGAAACCTCACATAGAAGAATTACAATGTGGGCAATTTGAGTTTTAGAACCAAGTCATAGTTTCCTCTTTCTTTAAATTGAAGTATAATTGATACATAATAATTTAGTAATTGCATGTTTACAACATAATAATTCAATATTTATATGTCCTATTAAAAATCACTATGATAAATCTACTTAATATTTGTCACCATACATATTTACAAAATTTGTTTTTCTTGTGATGAGAATTATGTGATCTACTCTGTTGGCAACCCTCAAATATGCAATGTATTATTATTAACTGTAGTCATCTTGCCGTACATTGCATCTCCATGACTTTTTTTTTTTTTATAACTAAGCCATGCCATCTTTGGTAAATAATAATTCTACCTCAGAGACACAGGTCATTCTAAAAATCAGTGAGGAAAAGGTTAAGAAGAAACAAGATATTGTATACTTTTGAAGTTTCTCCTGCAAAACATTGATTAATTACAAACAGAAAGTTGCCTCACGGTAGAAAAACCTGGCAGACCCCACCTTAACTACATGATCAAGGCTAAAATTGCATATAATGAGACATATCAATAGGATATATCCTTTGATTTGATTCATGGAGAAGACCTCATTACTACTGTGGGGTTTTTTTTTTATAAAAATGCATAACCTCAATATAATCATAGGAAAATATATCTAGAAAATATCAAGCAAGCCAAAATTGATGGACAGTCTGAAAATGCTCATGCTTTGTATGACTGTTTTCTAGCAGTCATTTGTTTATTAGTCTAATTAGTCAAATTTGTTTATTAGTCTATTCATTTTTAAGTGTAGATATGAGAAAGAGTATGCATAGCTGAGAAATTGAAGAGGTTCACACTGGTGGTGACTCAATACCCATCCTATCCTCTTCTGATTTGCTTTCCCCTGCAGTAGATAGGTAAACAAAAACAAATCACAAGAAATAAGCAGTACAGTTCAGATGATCTTAAAGCTTGGATATGCAGGCACCCTCCTGAGGTATGGATGTAGAAAAGGAAAAGAGATGGTTACTGGAAGACTAAACCTTCTCAGAAAAATCATGGTATTAGTTTCTATTGCCTCTGGACTCCTCTACAAATATCCACTTTCTAGACCCATAGCTGCAAAAGAGTATGTAGTGGTAGTACTGGTGTTTCCCACTGTCACAATCCTGTGGTATTGTTGGCTAATTTTTATGGCTCTATTGCTACTGATTGCATTCCTCCTGGCTGCATAAATTTACCATTACGTGCCTCTTGTAAGATCAATTTAAATCATTAGAGAACTCAGCTGATTTATGCAAAAGGTTAAATGCAGAGGACAATAATGTTAAAGTGACAAAAGTTCTAACTAAGTCAGTATATAATGGTAAGAGCCCATATTTTTATAGCTCAGGATGAAAGGCCACAGTGAACCCAAGCAGATTATTATGTTGTTCTGAGTTTACCCAGAAATCCTGTAGTTTAGCTATATATGTGAGTATTGTTAGAGCCAAACTCTCCTGTTATGTTATGAAAATGCAGTCTGTCCTACTTACTGGCTGTATTAATTAGGGTTTTCCAGAGGAACAGAACTAACAGGAGAGAGAGGGAGAGAGAGAGAGAGAGAGAGAGAAGAAAGATTTGTGTTAAGGATTTAGTTCACAAAATTGCAGGGTGGGCACTGGTGAGTCTGAAATCATCCAGCAGGCTGGAAATTCAAGAGCAGTTTTCATTTTCCCCTCCTAATTCTGCAGGGCACCCAAGGCAGGTTGAATATTTAGAGAAGCTTTCTGTTGCAGACTTAAGTTCAAATTCCTTCATTCTAGAGAAACCTCAGTCTTTGTTCTCAGGCCTTCAACTGTTTGGATGAGGCCCAAGCACATTATGGAGAGTAATCTACTTCATTCACAGTCTATTAATTTGAATGTTAATCACATAGAAAAATATAACTCTACAACAACATCTAGAATGCCATTGGACTAAACTAGACACTATGGTCTAGCCAGGTTAACACTTAAAATTAAGTATCCCACCAACCTACTAGATGCTTAGACTTGCAGTATTGGATTAACAATTTTGTACTACATTATATTGGGATTATGACTCAGTACACTCTACCCCATAGGCTAAAATTGTTTACAGACTAACTTGTAGATATCTTTTGCTTCCAATAGGAGTCAGATTTGTGTACTACAACCTGGCTAAACAGAATAGAACTTCTTAGACTCTTGAGTATCATACCTCATTGAAGGTAAGATATGTAACTCTTGTAATACAAAATGCTAATGATAGTAACCCAAACTTCTCAAGGTAAACTTTCAAAATTAAAATTTCCCCATCCATTTTATTTTTTCAAGATATTAGATTACAGTTTATTAGCAGAAAGTTACCTATTTCTGCCCTGAAATTATCCAGGGTAGGATTCATGTCCTTTCTATGAGACTCTAGATTTCCTCTCAGGAGACCAAAATTCCCTGCTCTAGTAGATATGGCTGAAGACTGACTATTAATACTTGAGTAAATTTATTATAGTACTGCTAATATCAGAATAGACAAAAGTTGAATTCTTTATTATGTAATATATAATTTGGGTTTATCTGCATTTCTTAAGGATGCAAGTAATAGCTATCCTGAGTTTAAAAATGTGTTAGAGACTCTGAAGGCATTGACAAATCTCTAGGGCTTTTCAGTTTGATCTGAAAAAGAAAATGGTGAGCTACAGGCATCAATAATAAAAAAGGGTGTTTCAGTCTACGAATGAAATATTTAAACAAGTCAATTTGTTAGCAGTCATCATGTCAACATTTGCATACAAATATATGTATGGCTCTACTCATCCAAAAATAAGTAAACAACTAGTAAAATCCTTTTGTATCAGTAACATTTGACCTTATATAATTAAGCCAGGCACAGGTAATTCTGTCTTTGTGATTTAACTTTGCATGGTACTGTGTGTTTGAAAAATAGAAAATCTCTTCAAGTATGATTGAGCTAATTAAAAACATTGAGAATTCCAAATATACCTAAATATCTCTAGCAGCCTTCTTTTTATGAGGTGGAGTAAAACTGTGGTACTGCCTAGCATCTGTCTGGGGAGTGATAAGGATGATTTAGGAGTAAAAGACACATTGGCAGTTTTATTCTTCTTAATTTAGGGCCTTATGTAGGAGGACATAAAAAGGAATGTTAGAAGAGATTAGTTACTGATTAAAATTCAAGTATAGGTGCATAAGAACAAGGCATAGCTATACCCTTGATCTCCTGGCTTTTCGGTGACAACACAATATTTTAAAATAAACATAGCACAAGTTAAGTGTAACAATCATTAACAAACTTGCTTCTTTTTTAGGTGAAGAATCTTCATCTGATTTAAAACAAAATAGACAAAACAAAAAAGCACAAATATTAACTCTGTCATGTGAATGTAAATAAAACAAACATATATCTTGACAAGGCAGTTACATGAATAAGAGATAAAAGAAAATGGTTCTTCAGAACCTCAAATAGGAGAGCTGGCTGAATACTTCATGATCATTTTTTTTTAAACTGAGAAAGTATTGGTTAGATGTTGCTACATAAACCTGGGTAACAAATGACCATGAAATCCAGTCAGCTAGTGTGGCTTTTCTTATCCCAGTGGGGCTCATTTGCACATCTAAGAGGTGGCTGGGCTCCACAGATAGAGGGTGATCTTGGCTGGGAAGTTCTTCAAGAGGCAGGACTAACTGGTATTGGCTTCTCACTGGTATAGGTTGGGCTTGGGTCTGCTTCAAGTGTGTTCAACTGGGGAATTAAGAATAAAGGAGCAGCAGCTACTCCAGCAAATCTTTCTCACGCCAATGGGAGAGGTACAAGACAGCAACTCCAACTTCATGAACATATTTGAAGCCTTTCTTGTGCCATGTTTGGTAAGGTAGATCCCATGGGCTGTAGCCTAAAGTTGAGAGTAACTGGGGTGCGGGGTGGGGGAGGGAAGCATTTTGACACCAGGAGGTCTGAAGGGAAAGGCAGTGAGTTTTTTCACGATAATCATAACGTGTTCAGTCTTCTTTCTGTATTCACTTCACTGTCACCTGCAAAACCCACTGACCCTATTCCATGATTGCCAAGTCTCATCCAATGCCAGTATCAACTTGAAATACAGGATTTTATGATCTACATCTCTTGAAATATTTACTTTAAAGAAATTTATTTATTTATTTTGAGAAACAGTGTGTGTGCAAGTGGGAGAAGGGCAGAGAGAAGGAGAGAGAAAATCCCAAGCAGGCTCCACACTGACAGCGCAGAGCCCTTTGCAGGGCTTGATATCACAAACTGTGAGATCATAACCTGAGCTGAAATTAACAGTCGGTAGCTTAACTGACAGAGCTACCCAGGCTCCCCTGGAAGTATTTACTTTTTAAATAAAGACCTATGATATATAAAAACAAGTTACATTTGTCTCCTAAACACCTACCGTGGAATGCTGAAACAGGAAAAAGAAAATAGTGATAAGAACTTCTTTTTGAAGAAAAGAATCATAACAGTCACTTTTTAATGGCAAGTTCGAAATCTCATGGAGAAAATACGAGGTCTTTCTAACTTGGTTTTAGGAAACCTACATTGTTTAGACTGCTTATTAGTGATTCCCCAGTCTTTTCTTCTCTACAGTCCTTCTCTACAGAAACTTTCTGGAAGTTTCTTTATTCTGTCTGGTTAAATCTAAAAGGTTTTAAAATAAAATTTCCCTATTGGCAACTGGGCTGTTTTATCAACTCTCTTTTGTTATGTAGAAATTTAGGTGCCAAAGGTTCTTATCTTAATCTCATTCTCTTTTATTCCAGGCTCTCTCAAAAACTAACATTTTCAGGGCATATTATTATTTTAATTAGTGCAAAAGACACAATAACACTTACAGACATGCCTCTCCATACATACTTAATTATGGGTATTTTGGTACATTAGGCTTTGATGGGACCATGTTCTTAACCTTTCTGTAAGTAATTTTAATAGATAAGAATTTCTAACAGGGGTAACCATCGCTTTTATTTTTATTTATTTATTTATTTTTTTATCATCATGAAAATATTTAAGATTTTATTAAATTTATAAACACAAAAGTAAAATAATTCAAAACTTTTTTAAATGACTTTATTTTAAATGTTTACATTTATTATATAT
>JAQQST010001529.1:0-12393 GCA_028646485.1 Cryptoprocta ferox | reverse complement strand
GCGCAGCGAAGACGCCTTGCAACTCACATCTCAGATCACAGAGTCGCAACAGGTTCAAACTGTCTGCTCTTCACTAGGGCCCCTTCCTGAACGCCAGGAAACCACACTGAGGGGGGAGCGTCTTGCAGGGAACATTTGGTTTCACCAAGTGAGAAGGGCCCCAAATGCCGTGGCCCGCAAACAACGAAAACGGTAGGCGTGCCACCAATGGAACCGAAAGCGTGCTGGGACCCTGCATCCAGCAAGATCTGGTTTCCCGAGATGAAAGAAGTGTTCGAAGCTAAAACCCTGTGCAGCTAATGCCTATGGTCCCCTGTACAGTCTCTTCATGTAGTGACCATGGCCTGTTCCATGCGGCACACGTGCAGTCTGTGTTTTTCCCGGAATCATGGCCACTCAATCATCCAGGTCAGCGAGGACAATGGATCCCCTTCCCCTCCCATACCACAGCAATCCAAGCAACAAGCACTCAGGGACTGACGGTCATCTTTCCATTGTGGGCATGGCCTGAGAACTCTCCCTGAGCACAGGAGCTGAGGGGTTATTTGATGCCTACCCAGGGGTGCCAGCTGAGTGCATGATGCCTGGGTGGCCCCTAAGGGGAGGGGACATCAGAAATGAAGCAAGGGGAAGGAACTGGCCCCAAGGGGGAGACCAAAGTTTGACATTCCAGTGGCAATTGACACCCACTTGGAAAGAAGATGTCTTCCTTCATTGCCCCTTGGTCAAAAGGAGGACAGCCCCCTGCCCAAATCTCTGGCCCAGAGTTCACACAAAATCCGTTCGTTTTGGGGCAACTACAAATCCATGGGCCTATCGAGAGACTCATACTTCTGCAATCCAATGAATTAATGCAGATGGAGCACTGTGGGAAAATCTCTCCCACAGCCACAAGGACAGGGGCAGACTTCCAGGTGGAAGGCATAGGATATGTATGTGAGTCACTGACTCTGCATCGATTGTGGGTAGAACCTTGTTTCAAACAATGAGCAAAGATGTGTGATGGTGATAAGGAGTGCCAGAGCTTTTCAGAGATAGGAGAGGGATTTATATGGAGAAGGAAGTGCCCGGCACCTGCTCCTGGCAACCTGGCTATGGGAAAAAAGAAACACCTGAGGGCTAATGCAAAAGCGGCCTCTAGAGGCTGCATCTGGGAGCCCTGTGAGCAACAGGTCCTCCTTCCTCCTTCAAAAGGACCTAGAAAGCCCTGGGACTTTGTCTGCTTTTCTTGTTTTTCCAGCACTGGATGGAGTGAATCGTGACAGTGCTGTAGCCATGAGGTGCCCCCAGCTATTGTTCCCAAGTATGGAAAGGGGTATTGGGGTCATCTTCTTGAAAAGGGCTTTTTCTGGCCTGACGAGCTTCTGGAGTCTGCTGCAGTTGTGAACAGTTTGCTTCTCAGAAGGAGGGCCCCTCCATCAGGCAGAGCAATGAGGCAAGCTGGCTCCCTACACCCCTTGCAACCATCAGCCAATCACCAAACTCAGGGATTGGAGGGCTCTTCTCCTTTTGGATATCCCATGCTCATGGCTGTCACTGAGCAAGGGACAGAGTGGGCACCTAAAGCCTGTCCCTTGGTGCCCTCTGTGTGAGTGCCAGCTCCATGGCTCATAAGGGTGATCAAAAACTGAGTCAGAAAACCAGTAAAGTGAAAGGGGCTGGCTGAAGCCAGGACCAAAGGGAGTTCCATATGTCCATCCAATGGGAATGGGATCAGTATGAAAAGGACGTGTTCAATGCATTTCTTCTAGGCCCAACAAGGAGACCAACTCCCCGCTAACAGGGCTGTCCCAGTTCTTGATCAGTCTCCTTCAAATGGCCTAGTCTCTATAGTCCATGGAGTCCTGAAAACAAAATGCCAGGGTCCCTTTGGCTCAACCTGTCCCATAATAACAAGGATTGGTCCACTTTGGACATTGGCAAGCCTGAGATATTATTCTGAAAGTATTGTATGGTCCCCAAGAGGAACTGTGATGGATAACAAAGCACTCTCATGAAACTTGATACTCCTAGGGCCAGAGATCTTCATTCGGGATGACAATTGCATGATGTTTAGAAAACACTGGCCAGCACAATAGAGGAGCAAGCACACTTGGTCAGGTTTCCAGAAAATGTTTTGTGGCCTTTGGCTACAGGACTACTCCAGAGGATGCCCCTTGGAGCCCGGTGAGCAAGAAACCCTCATTCCTTCATCACAAATAGCGGGAAACTTTGGCTTTGGTGTTTCTGCCCATCGTGTCAGTAGAGAGGGGCAGCAGTGACTCTGAGGTATGAAGAAGGTGCTTCCATGCAACGATCAAGAGGTGGGAACAAGGCCTTCGTTCACTACTCTTTGAAAAGGTGTTTTGTGCACTGATCAGGTCATGCAGCAATATGTATGTGTACAGACTGACCATTTTTCTGAATGAGGGTGTCCCCGCCAATTAGGAGTGGGAGTCAAGATGGCTACCCATTCCCTGGTTACTGTAGCCTGCTAATCACCGAGGGCTCAGGGACAGGAGTGCTAGCTGTCCTCTCAGACATCAGCATCTTAGAGCACTGCATTGGCTCAGAAACTGCCTGGAAACTCACCTCCAATCCATGGACATTGGTTGTGTATGGGACAGCCCCATGGCTTTGTTGTGTGAACTGAGACCCGTTAGAAAAGCAGCAAAGGGTTCGTGATGACTCCCAGGCCAAAGTTCTTTGCTCAAATGGATATGGGTCAAATCGAAGAAGGAGATGTCTATCTTCCCTACTGCCTTCCCACACACAAGGCAGGATCCACCCCTATCCTCTGGCTGAGCCTATCCACAAGTCTTCTGACTCGGCATCTTCATGCACCATAGGTTTGGTGATGGTGACATTGTTCTGAAACCAGATTGGGAGCAGCCCATTGCAATGCCTATGTGACCATCACAGGGACTCCACCAGGTTCACAAGCTGAAAGCAGACAATGCTTCCAGCTAAGACAATGGCTCTGAATACATTCCATTCAGAACCTCATTCAAAAAATTACAGGGTAATGGGTGACATGGAGACACAGACAGCCAGAGTTCTTCATCACACATGAGATGTGGGAAATGTTGAGATGGAAGTACCCAGCACAAGCTCCTATCAACTGGTTGTATCTGGAATAAGAAATGGCTGTAGGGTTAGGCAAAGGGAAGCCCGTGAACCACTACACCAGGATATCTGTCAGCTAGAAGTCTGCATTCTTTCCTCAGGAGCCAGAGATTTCTGGCTATGTCTCTCCCTCCCACTTTTCTAAGAGTTGATGGAGGTGTCAGTGTTGAGCTGTAGCTACTGGGTTCTCATGGCTGTTGCTCTGGTGTCTGGAACAAGGACTTTTCCCCCCTGTTCCTCAAAAGAGCTTTCCCTGTCTTGACCCCATACTGACCCATTCCGCCCATGTGCAAACTGTCTGCTTCTCAGAATGAAGGCAATTCAATCATCTAGGTCAGTGAGGGAGGCTACCTAGCCTTCCCCTTCCAGACCCCAGCAGGCCAATCGCCACACACTCAGGACAAAAGCCTCCTTTCCTTTCTTAGTACAGAGCCCAATACCTCTCAATGAGCTCAGGAGCAGAGGGGGAGTTTGCAGCCTACCATGGGGTGCTAGGTGCATGAGTGATGGACCCATGGCTGCCTAGGGATAAAAAACATTGTCAGAAATGCAGCTAGGTGATGGAAATGGGCTCAAGGAGGGCCAATGTCCGAAGGTTTCCAGCGGGCATTGGGATCTACATGGAAAGAAGGTGTCTTCTTTCATGTGCCCTTGGCCCACAAGGAGTCCATGTCTCTGCCCAATGGGCTTTCACTCATTTCACACCAGCAGAGCCTAAAGATTGGCGCTAAACTCCCACTCTGATCCTGTGCTATGTGAGAGTAAACAGTCACTTTAACCAAAGGAAGCGGGGCCTTGATCCTGAGTGGTTGGCACCAGGCAAACTCTGGTAAGTGCAGTGAAGGGTAGCCAAGCCATCATTCTGTGTCAAACATGATTCAGAATGTTTTGCATACTATGCCTCATGACTGGTCAGCACAGAAATGACTCTTTCAGGAACCACGCCATCAGGCCCAGTTTCCACAAACGTCATCACCACTGGAAGCAGAGGAAAGGCCTTTCCTCTTTATCAAAAGCTGCATCTATTTCCTGATGGGAAGGACAGGAAAAACCACCAGATCCCGTTTTCCCTCAGTTTCTGAAGGAAGGACACAGATGGCCTGCAGAATTTCAAACTCAGGAGTAGCCAGTGGAGATTTCCCTTACTCTAGTCCTCAGGTGTTTCTTCCTCCCCAGACAGCCAGCCTGCCAGGAGATAGGAGTAGGCACTTAATTCTAACTTTAGCCCAGTCTCTCCTGTAATGAAGAACTTTGGTCCTCTGGGTACCTATTTGCATGTTATGGTTCTTTTTTTCAAAGTTGTTACTACCTGGGAGCTATTCAGAGCAAGAGCCTCAGAGGAATGTCTTCTGTTTCCACTAGAACATGCCAGCATTCATTCGTTTGTGTCAGGTACACAGTCCTGGGTCCAGACATATGTGTGGAGTTCCCAGTCAGTTCTGGAGCCAAGTGACAGCTCTCAGTGCCTGGGATCTTAAAGGAAGGCAGTCCCCTCTGTCCCTGGAGTCTTGGTGCTTAGTCAGCTGGAGTCACTGTAGGCATGGGTAGCCTGGCTGAGAGAGGTGCCTTCATCTTGCAGAGTAGATGGCTGATGCCTGTGCACTCTGCTCCAGGCCCTGGTCAGTGCACAACAGGCTTTGAAGGTAATATTGTGCCCACGCTGGTTCTGCCAACTTGCCCATCAGCCAGAAGCCCCAAGCTGCCACAGCTGATTCACTGCCACCCCTGTCGACTAATGGGAAAGAGCCAGACTCAGACGCAAAGCCAGGGCTTTCCTCCCTTCTTGAAGGAAGAATTGCAGGCCCTTTGCTGACAGGTCCACCAGGTGTAGCATATCGGGGGCTCCCTTCACCAAAGCCCACAGGTCTTGCCTATTCCTGAGACACCAAGCTTGCTGGAGACTTCATTTTCCACATCATCCCATTCTCATTGCTCCTGCAGATCTCTGGCCCTCTGTGGATCTCTTTTCCCCCTTGGCGCTATTTTCATGCTAGGTCCCCTCTGGGGTTGTTCCCATATAGTCTCTCTGAGGAATATCTTTGGTGATCAGCTGGGGATCCTGTCCCATCCTTGTGACTGTGTGATAGGTGTGGCCACAGCCCCCTGGCAAGTTAGTGTCAAAACCATGCAGGCATTCAGAGGCCTAGGGCATTGGAAGGACCCCAGTTAGAATAGTTGCACGTTGGCGGGGCCAGAGGACTGGGAAGGGAGCTGGCCTCCTTTCTTGGCTGAAGGACATGAAGGAACAGGGCCCCTTTCCAAATTGATCCCATCCCCATTGGAAATACTGACCTTGGGCCCTCCTTATGGACAGACACTCCCTTCCCAGGGATCTATGTCTAACTCTGTCCCCGTTTAGACTTAGGAGGCATGGAGCTGTCACTCACTTGCCTTGAAAAACGAATGCAAGGAATAAATGCAAGGACCGTGGAGCCCTCCATCTCGATTTTGACCAGCTTACTCTGTGGGGAAAAATGTTAGTAATGGGGGATTCCTGGGGACTCTGAGGCAGGTGAAATCCAGAAAGACTTCTGCATGACCTTTCTCTGCTCCAGTTCCTCCAGCAAAACTCAGTGGGAACCACTGACACAGCATGCTGCCTGTTCCCTGGTGTCTGTCAGTAGTACTGGAGCCACAGACATGAAGAAACCACACAAAATCAGCACCTTTATGTGGCTGAAATGAAGGCTGTGGCCCTTTAATGTTCCAAGGTAAAGGTCTGGAACTAAGGCTCCGGTGTTGTGCAGGGATCTCAGGCTTCTGACATTCCCCTTTGCCTGTCCATCCCCAGTGTATACTCTTGACTCCTGAGGCTTCCTCACGTCAGCCAGGACAATTACCCCAATATTTCCCAATGAAGATCCTGTGGGCCCAACAAGGACCGGGATTGGCCTGCGATGCTAAGCCCAGGGGACCGTGCTCTGACGTGTCCTTCTTTATCCCAGGTCCTCGCCAACTCAAGTCTCCAAGTGTCTCTTGGCTCTCAAAGGCTTCCAGCAAGCAGAAAACATTTCTCCAGTAAATCGGAACACAGTGAGTCATGGATGGAGAGCCAAGGCCTATTGACCCTTTATGGAACTCTAGAGAAAAAAAAACACTCTACAGGAGAACACTGGAGCCTTTTCTTCTGTAGCTCTTGTCTAACCTAACGGGAGTTAGCTCATCATAATTCCATGTGCTCACAGAGTTGGCCTGCTGTCCCCTTTCCTTTCCTCTGGAGGCTGGGCCCAGGATGGCCCTGGGTCCTGCAAAATCTAGGAACCTTAAAAAAAATCCTCGCCCATCTTTGGGTCTTTGAGCAAGCAGCCAGGAGAGTGGATGCTGCTGCCCCATGGCAGAGCTCGCTCTAACCTCTTTCTTCCTCTCTTGTCACTTCCCCAATGTCTGCTCTTTCTTGAACACACCATCAGTATGTGTCTGTCCGTGCACATGTGGGCATGTGGATGGGAAAATGACTCCAAATGGAGAGCAAGTGGGCATGACTCCTTCCAGATGAGTAGTATCTCTCATTTCTAAAGCACCCACCACCAGAGGGATTTGAGCCATGGCCTAAAAAGGCAGAGCCCAGCCTTCTCCTCTGGACTCTTCACATCTCCTATGATCTGGGTCAGTCCTAGACTCTAGATCACTTCAGTCACCTTACTGTACCATGAGAGCTTGGGTACATGACTAAAAAGCCAGCTCTCCCGAGAATGGGATGTCAGGCTTTATTAAGACTGGACAGCGTGTCAGATCGGGTGTCTTCAGCCAAACCTGTATACTAAGTATACTGGTTCCCTTTCAACAGGCCAAAAACCATGCAGAAAGCAGGCATGAGTTTGGAGCCAATGAGGAGAAATCAGGTCTGTGTCCACCACCAGGTACACAGGAATTCACTCTGCCAACAGTGCATGAGTGTGCTCCCTGCCTTATGAGGCACGGGAAGGCAGCAACGCCTCTGCTCAAGAAGTAGGTCTTAGCAACCACCCCACCCCACCATCACCTACTGTTCCCAGTAGAGAAGGCAGGAGCAGTATATCTCAGAATCATAGGGTCTACTTGCATACCCGCCTCTGCTGCTAGGCATACAGAGATCTGTCCTGCAGAAAGACATAGGTCCTTTCAAAAGTCACACAGTGCTCCAGTGGTAAAGTTCTGGTTTGGTTAAGCATGAGATTTGGGCATCTGCCATAGATGTCAAAGTAACAGTGGCACAAAGAGAATACACACCTGTTTCTTCTTGATATCAATGAAACCTGGATGTGGCTGGTCTGTAACTGATTATGGATTGCCCAGCATGGGTGATCACATAGTATTGATCTTCTAACACCTCAGGATAGTATTTCCTTCCTTAACGTTTAAAAAACCAGCATCTATACTTAATGCATGATGGTGTGGCTAGAACCTCAAGGTGTTGACATCAAGATTAATTCGACCTGAAAAAATTTTCATTCATTATCAACTAAATTCAGGTAAACTAGAACTGGAACGTTGAGCTATACTTTTTTAAACTGATCAAGTAATTGAAATCTTTGATTAGTTTTTCCTGAAAAACATTTTATCCACAGACATCCTATATTTGTATATATCTAATTTCCATGTTTATTAAGCAGAGCACCAAAACAGAATTGTTTGTGTGTGAACTAAGTTCCCCGGGATAAATTGTCTGAGTCAGATTAGCAGGATCAAATTGGAGGTGTAAAAATATCAAGACCAAATCATCTGATCATGATTTTCCTAGTTTTTCCCAAATATTTTTTAATCTTCTTAGTTAAATACAGTGCAATATTGGTTTCAGGATTCTAAATCAGTAATACCTCACTTACAGACAACACCCAAGTCTCGTCAGAACAACTGCCCTCCTCGGTACTCCTCACCCATCTAGCCCATCCCCCACCCACCCAAAAAGGATATCAGTGAATTGATCCCGTTGACAATTGCACCAAAGATACTTTGTAACATACTTAGAAATCAACCTCCCCAAAAAGGTATTAGATCTGTACCCTGAAAACTCATGAAGGACATGGCAGAGAGCACAAAGAAGTGGGAAAACATTCCGTGCTCATGCTTTGGAAGTACAGACACGGTTACAGTGTCTATACTACCCAAAGCAATCTACTCCGTTAAGGCAATTCCTATCCATATACTGTCTTTCACACAGGCAGAACAAACAATCCTAAAATTTGTATGGAATCACAAAAGACCCCAAAGCACCAAACTAATCCATAAACGAAAGGGAAAGCTGGAGTTATCATAGTTGAACATATTCCAAAGAGCACTTAAAAAAGAAAGAAAGAAAAAGAAAAAACACATTCCGGTGATTTCTTGTGACCGACTCTCTTATTCCAAGAATGCTTTTTTATTTTGTCTTTATGCTCATAGTTCAGCAGGAATATCATACAATCAAATGTTTGACACTCAAATATTTAGAACCAATGAAGAAACAAGGAGAGCAGAATGTGTTGTCATGAAGCTTCAATGTTTCTTTATGATATTTATTAACCAGAAGTGTTTCAAAATATTTAAACTCCTCATTTCTAGGTGATAGTTCTTCGAACTTGACGAAGTTCAGAAGTCACAAATCACAGACTGCCTTTCAAGTGAATTGAGGTATTTCTATATTAGTGTCAGGTATCAGTTACCTGTTTGGAGATCACACAGAATTACTGAAAGCTCAACGTCTGGAAGGCTCACCACTTTAGTCACATGTTATTTTAATGTCTATGTAGTCAAACACATAAAAATAGAGTGATGTGTTCCTGTGTTTCATGCAATCCAAAGACAGGGATCCTGCTGCCAAGCAATCAGGTTAGCTGTGAAACGCAGCAGAGAATACAAAACCCAAATGCACGTCAATGCAGGTGGTGCTGGGAAGAGCACACCTCACCACAGGGGCCAGACAACACTGAGATAAGGGGTCCAAGCCAGTAGCAACTGGCCTGTCGTCAGAAAGTGACAAGAAATGCTAGGCAAGCTCCCACTCTGGTGGTGTGTTACCACACAGCAATTTGATTACGATGTTGGGGAAGAAAGGTCGTTCTTCTGTTTCTGAGAACTCAGTGCTTGGCAGGATTGTGTTGGCCCAGATGGCTGCTTCTTGCTCTCTGCCAACCTCCCGGAAACCCTGACCTTCCTACATTCTGAGATACTAACGGTTTGTCCATGACATGCCCATACCTTGAAGACGTAGGGATAGGAAAAATAAACTCAAGAAGTAAAAGACCAGAGCCCATTTCCACAGACCTGGGTGTGAGCCAGCAGCCAGACAAAAGCCCCCAACTCACCACTACTCTATCACTGAAGGAAGGAAATGAACGGAAAATAGTGACAGCCCTTTTGCACACAGGGCTCCTAAGTGTAGCTAAAGGATGCTCCCCTTAGCTCTGGCCCACTCGTGTTGGTGATGACATCAACCTTGCCCAGGGAAAAGTGCTAATGACTTCATGTGAAGCTTTATACCATTTTCATGTGACATGAAGACCTTTAGCCCTTGGGAGAGCCCTTCAGATTCCCTTCATCTTTCATTAATGAGGATTTCATTAGGGGACGTTCACAGACATAATGTGGGAACAGTTTCTGATTTGAATCATGGAGTTGAGACTAGTTCTCAGTCATGTGGGAGAGCCTGGGCCTCAGGACTCCATGGAACCCTTCTGCAAGCTCTACCTTGGCAAGCAGAGGCATAGGGCTCTGGAAACCGTTCAGCAGAAGAGGTCTGCATGTGCACGGGGACAGATGATGTTGGGAAGGATTTGAACTCCTTTCTGTAGCAAGGACCAAGGATCAAATTCAGGAGCCACAGGGCTGTCAGTAACACAGTGTGCTGTCCTCCTTGAGGTGCCTGCACTTACACTGTGTGTCATCGTACAGCAATTAACTTCCTGTATCGAAATGGAAAGGTTGACCTCCTGCCAGTAAGAACTCTGTGTTTGGCAGGATTCTGTTGGCATGAGACCATTGCCCTGCTCTCTGTCCACCGCTTTCAGGAAAGCCTGAGCTCCTACCTCCTGAGACACTCAAGGTCCATGCAGGTGAATTCCAGTCACCAAACAACTTAGGGCACAAAATTACTCAAAGACTAACATATCAGAGCCAAATCTGCAGACTTGCCAGGATCCTGCATTGTGAGTCACAGTTATGTCTGTCCACAGATAGGAAGGGCTTGAACCCTGGTGACAGCTTGACACAGTCCTGCCATGATTGAAGCTGGGGTGCATGACTTTTGCCCACAGAACTCCCTGGTATAGCTAGTGGATGTTCCACTTCTCTTCAGGCCACAGGTCTATCTTACCCCTTGGACACCAGGCTTGCCCAGGGAATTGTGCTACCAACATTATCTACAGCTTCATTCTCTTCTCATCTGAGATGCAGAACCTCAGCCCTCAGTGTGTCGTTTTCAACTCCCTTGCACTTTTCCTAACCGTATGTTCACTGTGAGACATTCAGTCCCAGAGTGTGGGAGCCTTTTTCTCCAATTCAAATAGTGGATTCTGCCAAGCTCCCGTATCTTTGGAGTTGCTTAGGAACTGGTGGCCCTGAGGTGTCTGTCATGTCTAACTTGGGAAGAGGTGGTATTGGGGACTCGAATGTGTTAAGCACATGAGGCTTGCTTGTGGGTAGGGGCAGGTGATATTCAGAGACAGTTGGTCTCCCTTCTGTGGCAAATGCAGATGGAGATGTGGCCTTTAGGCCACAGTAGGAAGTAAAAAAAGAAAGCCACACTTATAGGGTTGATTTACTCTGAGTGAGCATACCAGAAGGTTGTTTTCTACCTGCTTAACAACTAATTTGTGATATCAAGGGAACAATGTTGCCCTCCTAAATACTTGGGGCACTGAAGCCTTCTGTTTGTGCAGTGATTATTCCCGTGCTCTGTGCCCCTGCCTTAGACTGCCTGCACTTCCTGTGTTCTGAGCCTGTAAGGGCCACATGCCCAGTCTGTTTCCACAGCAAGCAAATGTGAAAGAAACTACTCCAAACCTAAAAAATCAGAACGCAGTCCCACAGACGTGGTCACCGTTCATATGGAGACTCTGCCCTCCAAATCATACTGCTTTCACCCCTGGAACGAAAAGCTGCAAAGCTGGCAAGTGCCCCAAGCCCTCCTACACTTTTTGAGGTCAATTGTAGTCTTTTTATGCTACGTTAGGAGTCCCAGCTGTAGCCAAAATATGGTCCATTTCTCTATAGCCCACAGGTTTCCCCAAACCCTAGGTCACCAAGCTTCCCTGGGGATTTATGACAGTCACTTCCTTCAGAGCTTTCTTCTGTTATCATCTGAGACAAAGAATTTGGACCAAAGTGCATCCCTTCCAATTCCTTTGATCTTTTTTCTAAACAGGTTTTCCTGTCAGGCATTGAGAGTCCGGGTCTGAAAGTATTTCTCTCCGATTTTAATTGTGGAGTCCTGTTAAGTTCCCTAAATCCAAGAGACCATGGGCAATGGGTTCTCCCACGAGCTCACCTGGGAGACCTATCTTGGCAACAGAAGGCAAAAAGCCTTGGAAAGGGGCAAGCGTTACAGGGAGGGAACCATGCTCACTTCTGTGCTAGGGGAGATGGAGATTACAGAACCATGTGCCTGTTACTCAGACAGTGCCGAGCATGCACAACCTGCTAACACATGGTGATTCCTAAAACATATTGCCCTCCTTTACGGAGGCCTCTGTGCTTGACAGGGTCCTGTTGGCCTGAGTGGTGTTGGTTACCCTGACCCCACTGGCCCCTGTGAGGTTCCTGTGTTCTGAGAAGATCAATGTTTGAGCATGAGCATTGTGCTTCCCCAGATGGTCAGGGCAGAGTCCATTCAAGGCAAGGACACTGGGACCAGAACCCAATTCCACAGACATGCCTGCCAGCCAGCACAGAGAAGCTAACATTCAGATAGATCACAAGTGCCTCTACCCACGCAATAAAAGAGTAAGACAAGAGCCAGAAGCCTTTCTGCCCTATCAAGTTCAGGATGCAAGGTTCTTATGGCTGGTGCCTCGTTTCATCCCAAACGCACAGGTGTTTCCTTCTTACCGTCAGGAAACCAAGTTGCCTAGGAAATGGTGTTCATGTCAAAGGTCCCAGCTCGTCAGTTTGTTTGTTCCGATTTATTATTATTATTATTATTATTATTATTTTGTTATTATTGTTATTGTTTGATATTGTTATTAATCATATGAAGAATGACTGGTTTTGTAATATGGGCTTGGGACAGGTAAAGTCAAATGGCAAGTGGCAAACACTTTCTTATGCTAAAGACTCACAGATTCCTGGAGGGCTAGCTCTTGCCAAGATACCTTGTTTTTATCTGCAGCACAA
>JAQQST010001528.1:0-12397 GCA_028646485.1 Cryptoprocta ferox | reverse complement strand
AAAGATTAATTGGCCATACATTTGTGGGTCCAATTCTGGGTTCTCTATTCTATTCCACTGGTCTATGTGTCTGTTTTTGTGCCCATACCATACTGTCTTGATGATGAGAGCTTTGTAGTAGAGGCTAAAGTCTGGGATTGTGATGCCTCCCATTTTGGTTTTCTTCTTCAATATTACTTTGGCTAATTGGGGTCTTTTGTGGTTCCATACGAATTTTAGGATAGTTTGTTCTAGCTTTGAGAAGAATGCTGGTGCAATTTTGATTGGGATTGCATTGAATGTGTAGATTGCTCTGGGTAATAATGACATTTTAACAATGTTTATTTGTCCAATCCATAAGCATGGAATATTTTCCATTTCTTTGTGTCTTTTTCAATTTCCTTCATAGGTTTTCTATAGTTTTCATCATACAGATCTTTTACATCTTTGGTTAGGTTTATTCCTAGGTATTTTATGGTTTTTTGTGCAACTGTGAATGGGATCAGTTTCTTGATTTCTCTTTCTGTTGCTTCACTATTGGTGTAGAAAAATGCAACCGATTTCTGTACATTGATTTTGTACCCTGTGACTTTGCTGAATTCATGGATCAGTTCTAGTAGGTTTCTGGTGGAGTCTGTCGTCTTTTCCATGTAGAGTATCATGTCATCTGCAAAAAGTGAAAGTTTGACTTCATCTTTGCTAATTCTGATGCCTTTTATTTCCTTTTGTTGTCTGATTGCTGATGCTAGGACTTCCAGCACTATGTTAAACAACAGTGGTGAGAGTGGACATCCCTGTTGTGTTCCTGATCTCAGGGGGAGAGCTCTCAGTTTTTCCCCATTGAGGATGATATTAGCTGTGGGCTTTTCATAAATTGCTTTTATGATGTTTAAGTAAGTTCCTTCTATCCTTTCTCGAGGGTTTTTATTTAAAAAAATTTTTTAATGTTTTATTTATTTTTGAGACAGAGAAAGATAGAGCATGAGCGGGGAGGTGCAGAGAGAGAGACACAGAATCTGAAGCAGTGCTGTCAGCACAGAGCCTGATGTGGGGCTTGAACTCACGAACGTGAGATCATGACCTGAGCTGAAGTCAGAGGTTTAACCGACTGAGCCACCCAGGTGACCCCCAAAGGTTTTTATTAAGAAAGGATGCTATGTTTTTTCAAATGCTTTTTCTGCATCTATCGACAGGATCATATGGTTTTTATCTTTTCTTTTGTTAATGTGATGTATCACATTGACTGATTTGCGAATATTGAACCAGCCCTGTAACCCAGGAATGAATCCCACTTGATCATGGTGGATAATTCTTTTCATATGCTGTTTAATTCGATTTGATAGTATCTTGTGGAGTATTTTTGCATCTGTATTCATCAAGGATATTGGCCTATAGTTCTTTTTGCTGGGTCTCTGTCCCGTTTGGGAATCAAAGTGATGCTGGCTTCGTAGAATGAGTCCGGAAGTTTTCCTTCTATTTCTATTTTTTGGAATAGCTTGAGAAGAATGAGTATTAACTCTGCTTTAAATGTCTGGTAGAATTCCCCATGGGGTAGCTTCTACAGAGATCACCCAGATATCCTGGACATCCTAAAGAAAATTCCTCCCTGATTAGTTAATGCTACACATCTGTCATATAAGATCCTTATTCAAAAATCATCAAGCCTTTCTTATTTTCAGAAATGAGCTTGGAAGCCCCCCACCCTCATTCTGACTATACCTTCCACTTCTGCCTCCCAGAACTTCGAGGTCAGAACTGGCCACTCACCAGCCCCACCAGATCCTCTCTCTTCTCAAGCACTACATCCTTCCTCATGTGTTTCCTCCTCTCCTCCTCTCCTCTCATCCACCTCCTCTCCTCTTAGCCAAACACTTTCCATCCACCCCAAGGCCTCTATTCTTCAGAGGTCCTCTGACCTCTCTAGCCCACCTTGACCTCGCCTTTACACCTGGAATATTTGTAGTCTCTATTGTAGAATATGTTAATTTACAACTGTGGTTCTCAACCCTGACTGGGCTATATTTTTTAATATACAAGGTTGGACCCCCACCCCTGAAAACTCTTATTCTGGAGGGTTCTGGAGCTCCCAAAAGCTCCCTGGGTGATTCTGATGTGCAGTCAAGGATAAGAAACACTACTTTAGAAACACACTATCTTGTGATTTTATGTAATTGCCTTTTATGTGTAAGCCTTGTTTCTGCAAATAGAGTATAAATTTATTGAATGCAGAGCTATAGCTATAATTTTTCCATACCTTCCACATAATCTTGTCTCCCAGGCATAAGTAGGTGCTCAGTGACAACTAAATGATGGATTGGTTGATTTAGCCAAATGATGTTGGATAACAAGTGCTTGGATAGGAAGGGGAAACATGACTGTAACCAGCGAGCCACTATCCTCTCTGGATTTCTGTTTCCTCATTTGTAAAATGAGGGTGGTAATTAGGTTTTCAAACTCCTGGGAGCTCAAAGGAAACATGAGTTATTTTCAATATTTCAAAAATCCACTGAAAGTTATACATTTCATATCAATTTTCAGATTAGTAATCTATCAAAATATGCATTAATGAATAACAGTGAGGAGAAATCATAAAAGGAATCTTTAGTTGTGAAAAGACATAAAAGTACTTTGAAAATTACAGGGGTCTATGATTTCATTTGCTCAGTATTTATGATCCAGATCCCCTGGGAGAGAGGAGAACAGAGCAAAGTAAGGAATTTGGACTTGTACTAACTTCTGGTCAAATTCCAACCCCATGGCTTACTAGCTATACTAAGTAAATCCTTATCCTCTCTGAGCCTGTTTGTTCATTCGAAAAATGGGCATAGTGACAGTAGTTATTCCACAGAGTTGTTACAAGGATAAATAAATCAATACATTCTTCTTTAATGCATTGCCTGGCACGTAGCAAGTGCTCAATAAACATTACTGGGAATATACCTGGTATGTTAGTCTGTTCAAGCTAACTGTTCAATTCAGTTCCTGGTGAGAGTCATCTTCCTAGCTGACAGACAGCTGTCTTCTTACTGTATGCTTGCATGGTCTTTCCTCTGTGTGTATGCAGGAAGAGAGAGAGAGAGAGAAAGTTCTCTGGTATCTCTTCTTAGAAGGGCACTAATCCTGTTGGACCAGGGCCTCAGCCTTATGACCTCAAGAGAGAGGTAGGGATAAGCTGATGACAATGTTTATGCTGCTGTGATACCTTCTGGGGTGGAAGCCAGTGTGTGTGATCAGCAGTTTAGTAGCAAGAGGCAAAGAGAACAGTGGGGGCAGTGGCCCTCCTGGGCACATAGTGGGGGTAGGGGACAGAAGTAGGGATGACATGTGAGTGTCCTTCAAAGGAGGCCAGCCCTCAAGAGCCCAGGTTGTGGACGCCCAACAAACTTGTGGAGTGCTGCAGAAGCCTGGGGTGTCCTGGATGACTGTACCTGGGAATCAAGGGGTGGGGGGGGGGGTAAATCAATCACAGAGAGGCCTCCAGCTTTGGTTTTATTCCAGGTGACTTTATTTACTTCTAGACTCACACTTTTTTGTTGTTACCATCAACCCAACTAAAGTAGAAGCACTACTAGTTGCCGTTTGAAGTCTGGGGCGTGGAGGGTGCTAATGATAATGATGGTGGTCATGGTGCAGCCCAGCTTTGCTAAAGTGGTATTTGGTCTCTATACCTGATAAGGGACAATGTGACCAAGCAAGAGGAAGCCCCATTTTCATAAAGACACAGTTAGTTTTCCCTGGACTACATTTTGTTTTCTTTTCTTGTCAATCTGTTGTTAGATTAACCTCTCCCTTGACTGAATGCCATGATCACAGGAAGACAAGTGTTTGGTTTGGTTGATTGTCAAATGTGTGACACAAACCTAGTTTGCCCTTCCTGAAAGTTATTTTGACAATCATTGCAAGTGTAGGTAATATTGAGAGAGAATTCTTAGTCCAGTACTTTACCCCCATTCCCAGACATTAGGATTTCTGTATTTCATATTAAATGCTTTCACTTTGGCATGTACTTTTCTCAGTCATGCTTGGGAAGGAAATGTCCCTGCATTAAAATAGGAAAACAGCCTTATGACTTCTGAACCTATTCTCAACCCTGGTCCTTATCTGAAATTGGGTCCAACTTAAGAATTTCAAGGCTCAAAAAAAATCAGGGATAAGCATTACAAATTCTCCATCCAGAACCCACTTTCATTTAAAGCTGCTGAAATGAAACTATTATTAGTTAATGCTGAAATTAATCGGTTGGACACTGCCCTAGATTATACAAATGGTGGTAGAAATGTGGAGGAGAGCATCTGGTACGGAGGAATTTCTTCTCATCTCCTTGTTTCCTCTTTGACTTATACACACAGCCCTTCTTTCCATACCCCATTACTCACTCATTTATACAGGAGGAAGAGTCACTAACTGCTGCCCAAAGCCTAACTTCATTGGGAGGGCCCCTGCTGTAAAAAGTGGTGAAAGTGCCATGTCTTCGCCTTGCTGCAGCTGACTGAAGAAGGCCCGACCTTCAAAGGGCAAGCCTGGGCCTCCTCACTCTCTTCCCACCCTCTTTGTGGGAATCAGGACTGTCAGGTCCTTCCTGTTAGGAAGAAGCTTTTGGGCCCCTCTTTGGCCTTCAACCTAAAAGCCCCATGCTACTGTTCAGATAACCAAAGACACATTTCATGGGAGGGGGGATGGGTATTGTTGTAATTGGGAACTTGTTCAGGTACCAACAAATCTGGTTATTCTTCCCCATTTGGCTCCTGATCTCTGTAGATATTACCCTCTCAGAGGAGGGGCCAGTTTTAAGATTCAGACACCAAATTCTCTCACTTGACTTCTCCCACAGTGGTTAAATATTTACTAAAAATCACTCTGTGGGTCTTAGGTCCCATGCAGTTCTTTCCTCTGCTCTCTGAGTAAAATCTACACCCTATGTTATAAAAAGTCTAAGATATTTTTTCTCACTTGAGGTTGAAGCTTGCAAAGGCCGAAGTAGGAGGTGATCCATTTCTCCTAAAGAATATCACCCATAACTGGATGTATCATTCCCAAGTGATTTGTGCAAAGTTTGGTATTAGCCTATGTTGAGACTGTTTAAGAACCTGGTTCATTTCAAACTCTTTATTAAGGAGTTCACCATCCTTACCAACTTAGAAATGAGGTCATCTACCCCACCCAGAGGACTTTCCAAAGTGTTAGGGTCTTAGTGGTGATTTTATCTACATCCCACCCCACTCAGAAATGCCTTCCTTGATAGCAAAGATGACCAACATCTACACGCACTTCCATACCAAGGGTATACCAGGGGCATAAATATAATCTACAAGGCTTTGTTTTTTTTTTTAAAAAAAATGTCTGAAGGAACTATAGCAATATTTGAAACACCAAAAAGATTATGTGATGGAAACACAGTTATTTGATATTTGAGGTATTTGAGATATACATACTTATTATAAAACTTCATGAATGCCTGAAATATTTCACTATGGGAACAAAGACTTTAATTACTGATTATAGCCCTACGGGGGCACACGCTGAAATTGTGTTTCACAACTGTGTCCCCCAAACTAAGGAGATCCCATAGTTTTTGCATTGTTTACCTCAAGAGTATTACACAATTTTTAGAGTCAAAATGGTCCTCCCTCCTAGGATAGGCCTCTTTCTTTAATTCCCTCTTTCTTCTATTTACCAATTTCTTTCCAGTAGATAGGCCTTCCTTTATTTGACAATCAATAATTAAGTCATTCCCTGTCTTTCTTTTCTCTCTCTTTATCTCTCTGTCTGACACAGATTCTGCTAATCATCAGCATGTACAGGGTCTTTAAAAATCACTTGTCTTTCCCTTTTCCCTATGAGACCCATATCTAAACTAGTCTAGATAGGGGGTGCCAGGGTGGCTCAGTTGGTTAAGCATCGGACTTGGCTCAGGTCATGATCTCCTGGTTCATGGGTTCAAGCCCTGAATCAGGCTCTGTGCTGACATTTCAGAGCCTCAAGCCTGCTTCAGATTCTGTGTCTCCCTTTCTCTCTGCCTTTCCCCCACTTGCTCTCTGTCTCTCTCAGAAATAAACATTTTTTTAAAAATTAAAAATAAATAAATAAATAAACTAGTCCAGATACTTGGCAATCTCTGCTTTCTTAAAACCAAAGCAGTCCTCATCTTCTGGGGTAACACATCAGGGATTAATACTTCTCAATGCCAACCAATCCTTTCTATTCCTCTTGTTCTACTTAAAGCTCCTCTCCTTTCATACTCTAGAGACAGGTAAAACTGAGCACTGTTTTACATTAAAGTAACCCTATCATATACATATATTATTTTTGAAAGAGAAGATTATCTTCAAAATATTGCTGTCTATAACATAGAGAGTTGACAGTATATCCAACTAAAGAAGGAGGGTTGACTAGAATGTATGGAGCAGGATTGACTAGAATATGTACCGCACACATTAGAAATAATTCCAATTTATATACAACCCATAGTCCTTTGTTACCTCATGTTCCCATACTAGCTTCTCCACATCCAAACCATCATCCTAACACCTTCCAATCTAATGAGTGTATTGGTTATCAGTCTGAATTGTTAGTTTTACATGAAACCCTCCGCCTGCCCTCCTAGTAATTCAGCCAAGGGAGTTGCTTTGTTTTTCTAAAGAGCTGAAACTCGGTCTCACTCACCCCCAAGTGCCCAAGCCCTGTCCCAGGCAAAGAGTAGGAACTCCATATGTATTCATTGGGTGAAAAAAAAAATGAACAGATCAATGATTCAGAAACACCTAAACGCAGTCACTATATATATACTAATCAAAAATGCCTAAATAACAGCAAGCATTGTGTTCCGCACAACCAGATAGTATTTATTATACAGCTACCAATGTTGAGCTCTTCGCACTAGGCTTGTTGCTTTACCTACAGTATATGTTCTTCAATTTACAATCCTGATAGGCGGTAACTCAGCTTAAGAGAAAGGAATGACTTAAGAGGCTTAAGAGGTTAAAGGAATTACTATAATATTCCCATCCTTTCGTGTCACACTGGTCTTGCCCTCCCTGCATTTTAATCATTTAGGTCCTGCAGTCATACAGATTTTTGTGGTCCTCATGGGCAGCATTCAGCCCCAAGACTGAGGAAGTCAGCCAACTGACCTTGCTCTAAATCAGCCTCCCTCCATCTTTGTCCTGGGCCATGACACGTGTATCCTGGTTCCCATGTGCCACCTGCTGGTCTCCTGAGTCACTGCTTTCAAAATGCTTCAGGAGTGCCATGTTGTGGCTGGAGAAAGAGAAGGAGGAGCCCTTCCACAGCCTTACTGCACTGTGACCCATGAGTCCAGTCTGGAATGTGAATTAATTCATTCTCACTTCTGGTCAGTAATGGAGATGAGGAACCTGAGGCACTGAGAAAAGAAGTCTCTCCCCCAAAGCATAATCTGAGTTTATCTGCAGGAATCCTTAGTCCTTCTCAAAGCATCCTACAACCATCCAGTCCCCCAAACATCTGCAAAAGGTTGCTTGAAAGAAAGCAAGCAAGAAAAATTTCTACTTAAAAAAAATACATGTATGAAATACATGGGTAGATAAAGTGAGAAAGGGGTATGTGAGGAACTCTATGGCAGTCTCCTTGAAATGAAATAACAAAAAGAGAAAGGAGGAACAGAAGGAATGAAGGAGAGAAAAATATTTTTTCACCAAAAGTTATTGTTTAATATCTATTTAATTATTCCTAAATTCTCTATCTATGTTCAGGAATTTTTTTTTTCTTGAACCAGTCTTTATGGAATTGTATATTCCAGAAAGTAATACACCATGAAATGAAAAAAATAAGACATAAAAATCATCAATTACAACATTCTTATTTTTTTTTTAATTTTAACGTTTATTTATTATTGACAGAGAGAGACAGAGCATGAGCCTGGGAGGGGCAGAGAGAGAGAGAGAGAGAAAGAGAGAGAGAGAGACAGAATCTGAAGCAGGCTCCAGGCTCTGAGCTGTCAGCACAGAACCCAATGCAGGGCTTGAACCCACGAACAGCAAGATCATGACCTGAGCCAAAGTCAGACGCTTAACTGATTGAGCCACGCAGGCATCCCTAATTACAACGTTCTTAAAATTAGATCAGTCACCAAGATATAAGGCAGCTACTGATAGAGGCAGTGGTATCGACCTGGTGGCAACAAGTCTGGCTTAGAACTATGATTCAATGAGCTTCTTCGGAGGTTTCCTGAATGTGCATTATAATCTCAGCTAGTTCGAGTTTCTTTGCTAACATTCAGCATGAATGATTCTGTACAGAGGATTCTTATGTCTCCTCCCATATATTCTTCATCTAGATCACTCTTGGGAATATTTCTAAATTTTCAGAGACATGTGCCTTCGCCTTCTGTTTTAAGAAGTATTTATTTCTTGCACACTGTGATATCTGCCAAACATTACTTTTATGTAAAATAATATCCCTTCTGAATAACTTCCCTGCTCTCTTCTCCTGAACCAAAGGCTCAAAGATTTGTATATAGAAGCCATGTCAAAGAGTGATTAAAGAGTACTTTTCGTTTCTTCCTCAAATGCTGGCTGAGCTAACTCCTCAGTAGCTCAGACATTTCTTCCCCACCATCCTCCTGCCTGGGGCCCAGCCAAATTCAACCTGCTGAACAAAAGGTCTGAGCAAAGACTAAAACCCCAGGCCCTCAGGCAGAAGCCTCATAGTACGGTATGCAAAAATCAGGACAAGAAATAAAGGTTTCAGCTTTTTTCTTAGCACTGTACTTGGCTCTCTTAGGTTATCCCAAGAGCATGCATTTTCCTCTGTATCTCAGTTTCAGTTTTGAAGGTGAAGACACAAAAATTGGAATTTGAATGTTGATAATATTATATCATGATGGTTAATATTTACTGACTGATGACCATGTGCTAGGCCCTGTGCTAAACATTAATAATGGGTTCTCTCAATTCTCATAAAGCCATATGAAATATACACTCTTATTACTCTCATGTTACAGGTGAGGACAGAGAAACCAAAGTGGATTAAAGCATCTTTTTTATTGCTTCTTCAACATCCATTCCTTCAACATAAATGAACACCTACTATGTGCCAACCAATAAGCTGGATTCTGGGAGCACAGAACTAAATGCAAATGTCATTCTTACTTTTAAGCTTCTCACAGGTTAGTATGGGGAAATAGAAGTAAGCTACCTGGTGCAGAGGTTTGAAAGAAGTGCACATCATATAGAGTGGGGACTCTCAGAAGGGAGTGGGAAATCTCTGGATGGTGGGGGCCATCAGAAAAGGTCTCAGGGTGAGCAGTATCTTACATGGAGGAATGGAAACCATAGAATCCTGGTACCAAAAGAGACCTACAAGAACATCTACCCCAATTCCCCATTTTCAGATGAGCATTCTGAGGTCTGGGTTGGGGGTGTTGACCTGCCAGAGTGCACACATCGCTTTTAATGGTGGAGTGGGGCCTGTTCGCTGGAAACAAACAGAAGAAGTACCAGCTGGGTGTATATTTGTGAAATTGAAGTGAATGATAGGTAGCCCTCTCACAATTTTGACATAAACTTAGATCTTAAGGGGACTTTAAATACTTCATGAAAGGATTTCTTCATCTGGTTTGAGTCCTGCTCAAGTTCTGTTTGAATTGCTGATATTGGATCTGAAGGGGTACATGCACCCAATGTTTATAGCAGCATTATCAACAATAGTCAAACTATGGAAAGAGTCCAAATGTCCATGGACTGATGAGTGGATAAAAAAGATGTAGTTGTGTGTGTGTGTGTGTGTGTGTGTGTGTGTGTGATGGAATATTACTCAGCCATCAAGAAGTATGAAGTCTTGCCATTTGCAATGACATGGATGGATCTAGAATGTATTATGCTAAGCAAAATAAGTCAGTCAGAGAAAAGCAAATATCATATGATTTCACTCATATGTGGAATTTAAGAAACAAAACAGATGGATATATGGGAAGGGGAGAAAAGAGAGAGAGATGGAAACAAACCATAAAAGACTCTTAATGATAGAGAAGAAACAGAGTTGATGGAGGGAGGTGGGTGAGAGATGGGCTAAATGGATGATGGGTACTAAGGAGGGCACTTGTTCTGATGAGCACTGGCTATTGTATGTAAGAGATGAATCAGGAAAACAACTTTGTGTACGGCGCTGGGCTGAGCACTCTATACACAAGATCTTGTTTCATCTTATTATTATCTCTATTTTGTACATGGTTAAGTAACTTACCCAAGTCATAAGTAAAACCAAATCCTTTGACTCCAGAATTCAAATTTAATGCCTATATTCCAGACCACTGGCATATAGTTCTTCATTGCCTCTCTGTGAAGAAAAAGCACCAGTGGGACTGCTGTCTGAGAAAATCCCACCATGAGGCAGCCAACCTCAGTACCTTGCAGATTTCTCCAATTCTAATTTTCAGGTCCTGTTCCAGTTACCTATGTGGATGGTAACAGCCTGATGCACTGGTATGAATAAAATAGGTGTCCCATCCCCCAAGCAGTCTTGAGGGCTGTGATGAACTTTAGATAAACAAGGGTAGCTTGAGCATTTTGAATTGATTGGGTTTATGATCAGAAGAGAGAAAGCACAGGCTTTAGGAAGGCCCGCTTTTCCCCAAGACTCTTCTCATGACCATGCAGCATCATCAACTCTTAATGGAAAGGGTACAGATGCTGGAATTCACGCCCTGGTTACCTCTGGCTAGCTGAGTGACCTGGACCAGGTGACTTCATCTCCCTGAGCCTTAGTCTCCTCATGTGTACAGTGTACCTGCCAAAGAGTTGGGAGTATGGATCAGAATTACCCATGTAAAATGCCCAGCACCGTGCCTGGCACCCAGCAAAGGATCAAATACATGTTAATGAAAAAATAAGGAGCTTGTGGATGGTTCAGTCTGTTAAGTGTCTGACTCTTGATTTTGGCTCAGGTCATGATCTCACAGTTTGTGGGTTCAAGCCCCACAATGGGCTCACACTGGCAGTGTTGAGCCAGCCTGGGACTCTCTCTCTCTCTCCCTCTCTGTCTGATGTCTCTCTCTCTCTCTCTCTCAAAAATACATTAAAAAACTAAAAAATAAATAAATAAAATGATAGCATGGTTTCAGCACTCTCTGGGACTCCCAATCACCAGGCTGTAAGCACCCCGCACCCCCCCAGTACCACCTCCAGACCCTATGCTGGCACTGCATCCCTGTGCCTCAGCCAGAGCAGGTGGCTTCTCCAAGCACCTCAGGAGAGAACATTCAGGATCAGGAAAATAAACCCCTGGAAGCCTACTGAGAGCTGACTTTCTCCAGTACCACCTTTGCCAGGCCCCTGCTTCTGCCAGAATGCTTGCTTCTGAGTGAGAAAATTCATTTGTCAGCCCTCAGTTAGGTGGTCTGTGAGGGGAGGGAGAGGTTGGAAGTGGAAAAAGCAATAGCCCTGGTCTCAGGGTTGAAGGCTTCAAATCCCTCAGGGGTTCAACTGCCTACAGATTTATGGGCCCCTAACCCTGGAGAACTGCCTCCTGGCTGGGCCCTGCACTGCCTTGGGGCCCAGGGGGCTCCTGGCCGATGCTGTTTGTGGACTTCTTTATCTGTCTAATGCCATGTTCCCCAAATTTATGGTATTGCAATGATGACGAAGGGCAAAGGAGGGTGATTCATGCCCAGGTTACACTGACAATGAAATTCATCGAAATCAAATTTCTCCCAACCATGCCAACAACATCCTGGCCAGTGCCTGTCTCAGCTATAAGGCTGGGTTTGTTTGGTTTCTACAATGATTTTTCTCTTTAATGTCATTATTTTTATTATTTTTGCCTAACGTTTTTATAACGTGCTTACTGTGGAGGTTGCTGGGAGGCTGCCAGCATTCTGGTGATGGGGGTGAGGGTAGGCCAGGCTCATTCACCCCAAAAGCTGTTGTTTTGCACATACCTCCAGCCACTGGAAGGAAGCGGAGTACTTCCTCTCCCCTTCCCCAGCCCTGTCCTGACAAGGAATCAAACACAAAACATAGAATCTTTGATTTGTTCCACCCCACTGAGCTGAGCATAATCCCAATATTCTTTAATGAGCCCAAAGAACCCTCCCATTTGCTCACCCATCTTCCATTCTCCCAGCTAAATAGCTTCAGGTGCCTCGATCATTCTTTGTATATCACGGCTTCTAGCTCTATCTTTTGCCATCCCAACCTGGAAAGTTGTCCTCTCCCTCAGTTGCCAATATTCCTGTTAAAATGGGACCCTGAGAAAAGCTAGTAAATGGTAGCACATCTGTTATCATGGAATAGTAGCACCATTTTTAAATACTTGAGAACTGTACATATTAACCTGAAGAGGTGTCAATGACTTGTCCTTAAGTGGAGAAACAAAGTTGGAGAGTAATGGGTTTTGCAGGATCCACTTTATAAAAAAATAAATACTCCCAATGAAAACCTTA
>JAQQST010001527.1:0-12399 GCA_028646485.1 Cryptoprocta ferox | reverse complement strand
AAAGGAAAGGGAAGGGAAGGGGGCCAGGTATCAGACATGTCTGAGCAGTAGAATTGGCAAAACCTAGCAAATGCCTGGATATGGCTGGTAAGGAAAATGGAATGGTCAGAGAGAAGAATAAAGGATTTTGTCTGAAAACATGTCCATTTTGGCACCAAAGCAACTAATGAAATTACACTCAGAAATCAATTCTCCCTGCGCTGGACTGCGAGCTTCTTGTTCATTTTGTCATACCCTGTGGCCCTGCTACACACACGTTCAGAGTGCCTCCCTACTCTAACACTATACCACTCTGGCTCTCTGCCAGGAAACCTTGATTTCTCTTCACTTGCCTAAAGGTGACTTCTTATCCCATGTGCCATCAGCTATTACCACTCACTATAACAGATGAAAGGTCTCAGGTGCAACGCAATCGTTCCACCTGGAGAGCTACCTGATTCCAAAGGTCTCCGGGAGCGCCTGGAGAATTGCTCAATAACCAACTCCATTCCTCCTACCCTTTGGTAACCTAAAGCTTCAGACTAAATTATTAAGTTCTCCTTATAAGGAAGGGGCAACCTCGAAAAAAAAACAAGTCAGTAAAGTGACTGATATGCTGGCATCTCCCTGCCCAGCTACATTGCTCCACAAGCACACTATCAACCTGCACATCCAGTCTCTGAACAGTTCAGTCTTCTTTCCACCTGTAGGCAAACCCTAGGCTTCTCCCCACCCCACCAACACACACAACAGTGGGAACTACCCAGGAGGGGGATTCACAGCCCTAGCAGACAAGTGCATGGGGCTCAGACTCCCCTGACCTATATTTAACACTAGCCGATCTGCCAGACCTGCCACTGAATTCAGATAACCTCCCAACGCAGGAGGCAAAATCAGCTGCAGGCAATACCCCTATGCTTGCTCCTCCCTGCTTGCTCCTCCCAGCTCCGCATGACCAACTCCCACCCTCACATCCTTGGCCACAATCCCACACTCCCCCAGGCAGGCTGGCCCTGGCAAGCTGCCCCACTGGGTCCCTTCGGGCGGGCCGCTACCTGATCCTGTCGCCTGTAGACTCTGAAGCCCAGGGTCTTCACCAGCAACTCCCAGTTGGCCCCGCCTGGCTCCCATTGCTGGAGCTCCGCACAGGCCTCCTGGAACTGGTTTTCAGAAAAGCGGTGGGCCGCTTGAGCCATCTCTTGGCAGCCCCAGCGGGGCGAAGCCACAGACCCGCCAGGTGTGCGTTCTGGGGCGGGCCAAGAGGGTGGTCCAGCATGACTGGCAGGGAACAGAGGCTTGAGGGGGAGCTGGAGGAACTTAGGGGGAAGGAGCATAGAGGGGCGTGGCCACAGAAGAGCAATCTAGGCGAGGTGGGCGGGGCTGAGCAAGAGGTGGCAAGGATGGAAGAGAAGTAAAAGCAGAAAAAAACTGGACTTCATCTCCAGGGAGATTGAGGGGCTAGGGAAGTGAGGAGGCTCGTAGACGGAAGGGAAAAGGAAGAAACTAATGTCATCTCAGAAACCCCTCCTTAGCCCATCTCATTCTCCTCCCCACCCCCGTACCCCCGCACCCCCGCAAAATCTGCTTGGGTGTCCCTCCTTTACCTTCTCTGAAGAAGGTAGGGAAAGTCTCTGAGGGGATTGGTACACTTGGGAGGTGAGATGGACAGAGCAGAAATGCTGGAAAATCTCAGGGATCAGATGCTAGAACTGAATGCTGTTCCAATGTCATTTCTATTTTTCTGTTATGCATTTAAAAACATTATTCCAAGAAGGGGTCCATGGGATTCACCAGGAGGCCAAAGGGGTCCATGGCATAAAAAGGACACTAAGAAAAATATGAATGAAAATGAAAAAGCAACTTCTGCAAGTGAAAAATACATTAGTCACTAAAATTAGAACATTAGAAGAGAGGTAAAACTGTTCGATAGAAATAAAGGGTTAAGAAGGCAGCCACGATACAAGTCTCCAGAAAGCAACACGGGGAGAGAAAGAAATAGAAAATGTGAAGATTAAGAAAGAGACAAAAAGGATGCACTGAGAAGGTAAAACATTTCTGACTGGAGTTCCCAAAGAAGAGAACAGAGAGGTTAGAGATGGGATGGACAGGTAGGGAAGAAACAGACAAATGGACAAAACAAAGTGGACCTCAAATTCTAAAGAGCAAAAACCTTAAATGGGGGCCAGTGAGGTCAGAATTTTACTTAGAAAGTAGACAAGAGATATTGATCAGTTTTAGTCCCCTGTGCATGTTGAAATTTAATGGAATGGATTCTCAAAACCTGGTAATAAGAAAACAAACCAATAAAGTGGGTAAAGGATTTAAACCAACATTTCACTAAAAAGATACACTGGTGGGAAATAGAAACATGAAAAGATACTCAGCATCATTTGTCAGTATGGTAATGTAATTTAAAGTCACAAGGAAAGGGGGAACCTGGCTGGCTGAATGGGAGGAGTATGCCACTCTTGATCGCTGGGTCATGCGTTCCAGCCCCATGTTGTGTGTAGAGATTACTTAAAAAAAAAAAAAAACTTTAAATAAATAAATAATAATAAATTAAAATAAAATCACAGTGAGGTACCACTATGCACCTATCAGAATGGCTAATACTAACAAGATGGATCAAAGTATTGGCAGGGATGTGGAAGAAACAGAACTCTTACACACTGCTGGTGGAATGGAAATGATACAAGCACTTTGGAAAACTGACAATTTCTTTAAAAATTAAACATACACCTACCATACAATCTAGCCATTCTATTCCTAGGTATATAACAGCAAAAAAAAAAAAAAAAAAAAAAGTATTGTCCATATGTAGACTTATACACAAATGTTCATAGCAGCTTAATTTGTAATAGCCAAAACCTGGAAAAAACCCAAATGTCTTTCAATGAGCGAACTGATAAAACACACTGTGATATACCCATCAATGAATTACTCAGCAATAAAATGTTAAATGCGTAAAATGTGTGTATATATGTGCATATGTGTATATATTTTATGTATATTTATATAATGGAATATGTGCAATTCAGTATAAATAATTTAAAAGTAGCAGGATACCTGCAGTTTACATTCAACAAGTTCAACAAAATAAACTGTAATATTCATAATATTATAAATTGTGTAATAGTAAAGCAAAAGTGACAAAATATAAACAACTGATGATTTTAGAGGAAAGGTAAGCATATTTTTTGTTCTATTCCTTCAACTTTTCTACACATTTAAAATTATTCAAAATAGAAATTTTGAGAAAATCCAGCTATATGTGTTTAAAGGGGATATAACTAAAATATAATGACACAGAAAATGTAGAGGTAAAGGTATGGAAAACATACACAAGTAAACTCTAAACAAAAAGGATTTTGTGTGGCTCTAAAAATATCAGACAAAATAGAGTTTAAGGCAAAAAAAATTAATAGGATTTCATGGGATAATGATAAAGGACAGAACTCTTCAGGAATTCTGAATGCTTAAGTTTATATTCATTTCACAACATAATCTCAAATATATAAAGCAAAAAGTATCATCAGTACAAGGAGAAATCTGCAAATTCACAATCACAGTGGAACATCTTAAGGCTCTTTTCTAGGATATCGATTGACCAAGGAGACAAAAAATTCATATGCTTGATCTAAAGGACATGTATCGAACTCCATACCCAACAACTATAACACCCATATTATTTGCAAACTCTAAACATTCATTAAAATTGATAATCCTGTAAGCCACAGAGGCTATTTTCAACAAACACCAAAGAATATATATCATTCTCTGATGACAAAAAGAAAGAAAAAAATAGCCATCCGTGCCCCCATATATTTGAAAACTAAGCAAACAAAACATATACACACTTATTCTAGGAACCCAGCCAGCAATTAATCCCCTACATTAAATTCCTTTCTGTTTAAAACACCTAGAGAACAGATCTTCTTTTCTGTACTTACTCCTGTGTGAGATCTTATTCATAGATTAGGATATTTAATATTTTAAAGACCATTTCTATCAATTCAAACTATAAATTGAATGAAATTTAAGCAAAAATCCATTAAGAGTGTTCAAGGAACTTAACACACCAATTCTAAACTTCAGAGGAAAGGCATAGGAATCAAGCAATTTGAACAGACAAGAGAGTAACTTTTTTTATTTCTTTTTTAATTTAAGTTTTTATTACTTTTGAGAGGGTGTGTGTGTGTGTGTGTGTGTGTGTGTGTGTGTGTGAAAGAGAGAGAGAGGGAGAGAGAGAGCGAGCAGGGGAGGGGCAGAGAGAGAGAGGGGGAAAGTGAGAATCCCAGGCAGACTCTGAACTGTGAGCATAGAGTCTGACAGGGGCTGGATCCCACCAACCACTAGATCATGAGCTGATCTGAAATCAAAAGTCTGAAGTTTAACTCTCTAAACCACCCAGGCTCCACAAGGAAGCAAATTTTTAAGGGAGGTGGGGGAGGAAACCTGCCCTATCTTACATTAGGATCAATAATAAAGAAAATACTGTAATACTGGGGTATCCACTTCAACTCAGGTCATGATCTCAAGGTTACTGAGTTTGAGCCCCACATCAAGCTCTGCGCTTTTAGTGCAGAACCTGCTTGGGATTTTCTCTCTGCCCCTCCCCCACTTGCCTTCCCTTGCTCTTTCTCAAAATAAATAAATAAACTTAAAAAAAAAGAAAGAAAGATAATACTGTGATACTGACTCAAGTCTATGAAAAATAACTAAATAATGAAACAGTTTTCCATCTAGAAACAAATCCAAATGCATACTGAAACTTAACATGTGTGAGAGAGAACAATTAAAAAAATAGTATTAGAACTGTTGTATGGTGTTAGCTACACTTGTGGTGAGTGGCATATTATACAGACTTGTCAAATCATTATGCTGTACTCTTGAAACTAATGTAATGTTGCGTGTTAACTAGACTTCAATTATATAAAATAATAAAAAAATACATACTGCTGGACTATAAAAGAAAATATACTGCTTTCCATTCTGAATTTTCATAGCATGAATGTTTGTAGATCAATAGAATAGAATAGAGAACCCAAAAAATGGACCCAAAAATATATGGCCAACTAATCTTTGACAAAGCAGGAAAGAGTATCCAGTGGAAAAAAAAGACAGTCTCTTTAGCAAATGGTGCTGGGAGAACTGGACAGCAACATGCAGAAGAATGAAACTGGACCCACATTCTTATACCACACACAAAAATAAATTCAAAATGGATGAAAGACCTAAATGTGAGACAGGAAGCCATCAAAATCCTATGGGAGAAAACAAGCAGTAACGTCTATGACCTCAGCCACAGCAACTTCTTACTTGACATGTGTCCTAAGGCAAGGGAAATAAAAGCAAAAATGAACTATTGGGGCCTCATCAAGATGAAAAGCTACTGCACAGCAAAGGAAACAATCAAGAAAATTAAAAGGCAACTGACAGAATGGGAGAAGATATTTGCAAATGACAGTCGGATAAAGGGTTAGTATACAAAATCTATAAGGAACTTACCAACTCAACACCAAATAATAATAATAATAATAATAATAATAATAATCCAGTGAAGAAATGGGCAGAAGACATGAAAGGACACTTTTCCAAAGAAGATATCCTGATGGCAAACAGACACATGAAAAGATGCTCAGCATCACTCATCATCAGGGAAATACAAATCGAAACCACAATGAGATACCACCTCACACCAATCAGAATGGCTAAAATTAATAACTCAGGAAACAACAGATGTTTCAAGGATGTGGAAAAAAAAAGAGGAACTCTACTGCACTGTTGGTGGAAATGCAAACCAATGCAAACTTTGGAAAACAGTGTGGAGGCTCCTCAAAAAATTAAAAATATAACTCCCCTACAACCCAGCAATTGCACTACTAGGAATTTATCCAAAGGACACAAAAATCCTAATTTGAAGGGGCACACGCACCCCAATGGTGATAGCAGTGCTATCGACAATAGCCAAAGTATGGAAAGAGCCTAAAATGTCCATTAACTGATGAATGAATAAAGAAGATGTGGTATATATATATACAAAGGAATGCTACTCAATGATCAAAAAGAAGTGAATCTTGCTATTTGCAACAATGTGGATGGAACTGAAGGGTACAGTGCTAAGCAAAATAAGTCAGTCAGAAAGACAAATATCATATGATTTCATTCATCGGTGGTATTTAAGAAACACAACTGATGAACACAGGGGAGGAGAAGGAAAATAAGATAAAAACACAGAGGGAGGCAAACCATAAAGAAACTCTTGAATGCAGAGAACAAACTGGGGTTTGCTACAGGGAAGGTGGGTGGGGAAATAGGTTAAATGGGCATTAAAGAAGGTCACTGTTTGGAATGAGCACTAGGTGTCATATGTAAGAGATGAATCGCTGGGTTCTACTCTTGAAACCAAGAATACACTGTATGTTAACTAACTTGAATTTAAAGTTAAAATATAGGGGGGAGGCAAGATGGCGGAGAAGTAGGGAGATATATACGTTTCGTCCGCCCACGTCTATCAAACAAAGAAGGGCTGATGCCATAAAACACTGAACCGCAAGAGTCTGGGAGGAAAAGAGACAGAGTCCACTATGAAGACAGCCTCATAGGTGCGTGATTATGAACTGGGGAAGATAAAAATGGGCTGGGACCCGGAGGCATGGAGGGTAGGGAGCCCTCTCCGTGGAGAGCCAGGGAGAGATGAGGGGAAGAGAAAGAGAGGCTGAAACCGCTCATAGAACAGTCTCTGGAGAAGAGAAAAACTTCGGCCCAGGACGGAGAGATATCCTATCATCCCATCTGTAACGCAGGGCGTTCGGAGAGAGATCCTTTCTCTAGCTGTGGCACTTTCCTTGGGCTAGGCACCCTGATCCCAGGTGGGGCCAGGAGAAACTGCTCCCCTACTACCCCTACTTGATCCCTGCTAGGAAGCTGCCCCGCCTGCGGGAGTACTTCAGGTGGTATCATTAAAGTGCATGGACTAAAATCTGGAAACGAGGCGGGGCTTGGGAAATACAACTCGCCCACCTTGGCTATGCCTGTGGCACAGGGAGATCGGCCCCAAAAGAGTTGCAACGCTTGGTAAGAGAAGGGACCAGGGTGCTGTCATTTTTCTCCCCACAACCACGAAGGCGGGGCCTCAGGGAGCGGCCTCTGGGACCCACAGTGGAGGGGAGATCTGCCTACACCAAACCACACCCATCAGCAATGGAGAGCTCTCTCTTTTTTTTTTTTTTTTAACTGGAGTCTGGGGCAAGACCAAAATTGATGCATTGGGGTGATTAACTCTAGATCAATTCTTACTATTCAGATATATTTCCTCTTATCTCATTCTAATCTCTCCCCTCCACTGGACTGGGCACTCTGGTTTGCTTAAACAGTCACATTTAATCCTATCTCTTGATGTATATTCTACATGTCCCTACCTTCCTTTCTCTCTCTCTGGAATAATCAGACTATATAACTTCTTTGGATAACATTATCTTTGTTTTTTTCTCCTTGCCTCCTACTATATTCTTCTCCTTCTGTCTCTGAATTAAGCCTTTTAGTCTCTCTGCCTCGTCAATGTTCAATTTTGCTTCCTCCCCACCCCTGTCACTTTTCTCTTTGTATATGCTCTTCCATCAGCACTGCCTCCACCCTGCTCTTTATTTGTAGCTGGGATTTCTGGTTTTATGCTTTTAGACTGTCCTTTGCCTTTTGTTGTGTTTGTTCCCCTTCCCCCTCCCTTTTTGTTTGCTTTGTTTGTGCGTTTGTGTTCTTTGGTTCCCTGTGTGTTTATCTTTTCAGGGCTACCTCAAGAAACAAGCCAAAGTACACATGGTGGAGAGTCCCAAATATCACTACGAGTAGGGAAATAAAATAACCAAGGCACAACAAGAGAAACCAAGGGACACCATTAAAAGAACACTTCTCCTGAACAGACAGGCCCTGGACAGCCAATGAGCCTCCTTTAATATAGCAATACTCACAGGTGCAGAGTACACAACAAGCTTTTAAAACTGACAAGAGACAGAAAGCTAGCCAAAATGATGAAACAGAGGAACTCTCCTCTAAAGAAATTCCAGGAAGAAGTCACAGCTACAGAATTGCTCAAAACAGATATAAGCAACATAACAAAGCAAGAACTTAGAACAACTGTCATAAAAATTAATCACTGGGCTTGAAAAAGGCATAGAAGACATCAGAGAAGCTATTGCAACAAAGATTATGGACCTTAAAAATACTTGTGATCAATTAAAAAATGCTATAAATGAATTGCATAATAAAATGGAGGTGGCCACTGCACGGATTGAAGGGGCAGAGAAGAGAATAGGTGAATTAGAAGACACAATTATAGAAAAAGAGGAAGCTGAGAATCAGAGAAATTGATCCAGGAGCACGAAAGGAGAAGTCGAGAACTGAGTGATACAATCAAATGGAACAATATCCATATCATAGGAATTCCTGAAGAAGAAGAAAGAGAGAAAGGTGCTGAAGGGGTACTTGAACAAATTATAGAGGAGAACTTTCCCAACCTGGGGAAGGAAACAGACATTGAAATCCAAGAGGCAGAGAGAACTCCCCTCAGACATAACTTGACTCGAACTTCTACATGACATATCATAGTGAAACTGGCAAAATACAAGAATAAAGAGAGAACTCTGAGAGCAGCTAGGGATAAACAGGTCTTAACATACAAAGGTAGACACATAAGGGTACTAGCAGACCTGTCTACTGAAACTTGGCAGGCTAGAAAGGAATGGTAGGAAATCTTCAATGTGATGAACAGAAAAAATATGCAGCCAAGAATTCTTTATCCAGCAAGTCTGTCATTCAGAATAGAAGGAGAGATAAAGGATTCCCCAAATAAACAAAAATTGAAAGAATTCATCACCACTAAACTAGCCCTACAAGAAATCCTAAGAGGGACTCTATGAGGGAAATGTTGCAAGGAACACAAGGTACCAGAGACACCACTACAAGCATGAACCCTACAGAGAACACGTTGACTGTAAGCCCATATTTTTCAATAATAGCACTGAATATAAATGGACTAAATGCTCCAATCAAAAGACATAGGGTAGCAGAATGGATAAAAAAACAAAATCCATCTATTTGCTGTTTCAAGAGACTCATTTTAGACCTGAAGACACCTTCAGATTAAAAGGAAGGGGATGGAGAAATAAATATCTGTCATGCAACTGGAAGTCAAAAGAAAGCCGAGTAGCCATACTTATATTGGACAAACTGGACTTTAAAGTAAAGGCAGTAACAAGAGATGAAGAAGGGCATTATATAATAATTACAGGGTCTATCCATCAGGAAGAGCTAACAATTATAACATCTATGCACCGAATTTGGAAGCACCCAAATACATAAAACAGTTAATCACAAACAGAAACAATCTTATTGATAAGAATGTGCTAACTGCAGGGAATTTTAATACTCCACTTACAGCAATGGATAGATCACCTAGACAGAGAATCACTAAAGAAACAATAGACCTGAATGACACATTGGAACAGATGGATCTGACAGATACATTTAGAACTCTACATCCTGAGGCTATGGAATTCACTTTCTTCTCAAGAGCAATTGGTACATTCTCCAAGATAGATCACATACTGGGTCATAAAGCAGATCTCAATAAATATAAAAGAATTGAGATCATACCATGCACACTTTCAGATCCCAATGCTATGAAACTTGAAATCAACCACAGGAAAAAGTCTGGAAAACCTCCAAAAACATGGAGGTTAAAGACCACCCTACTAAAGAACGACTGGGCCAATCAGGCAATTAGAGAAGAAATTAAAAAATATATGGAAACAAATGAAAATGAAAATACAACAATCCAAACACTTTGGGATGCAGCAAAGGCAGTCCTAAGAGGAAAGTATACTGCAACCCAGGCCTATTTCAAGAAACTAGAAAAAGCACAAATACAAAATCTAACAGCGCACCTAAAGGAACTAGAGGAGATGCAACAAGAGTACTCCAAACCCAGCAGAAGAAGAGAAATAATAAAGATCAGGGCAGAAATAAACAATATAGAATCCAAAAAACAGTTGAATAGATCAATGAAACCAAGAGTTTGTTTTCTGAAAAAATAAGCAAAATTGATAAACCTCTAGCCAGGCTTCTCAAAAAGAAAAGAGAGAGCACCCAAATAGACAAAATCACAAATGAAAATGGATCTATTACAACCAATCCCTCAGAAATACAAGCAATTATCAGGGAATACTATGAAAAATTATATGCCAACAAACTGGACAACCTAGAAGAAATGGACAAATTCCTAAACACACACGCACTACCAAAATTCAAACGGGAAGAAATAGAAAATCTAAACAGACCTATAACCAGTGAAGAAGTTGAATACTTATCAAAAATCTCCCAATGAATAACAACCCTGGGCCAGATGGCTTCCCTGGGGATTTCTACCAGACATTTAAAGCGGAGTTAATACCCATCTTTCTCAAGCTATCCCAAAAAATAGAAATAGGAGGAAAACTTCTGGACTCATTCTACGAAGCCAGCATCACTTTGATTCCCAAACCGGACAGAGACCCAGCAAAAAAAGACGACTACAGGCCAATATCCTTGATGAATATGGATGCAAAAATACTCAACAAGATACTAGCAAATGAAATTCAGCAGCATATAAAAAGAATTATCCACCATGATCAAGTAGGATTCATTCCTAGGTTACAGGGCTGGTTCAATATTCACAAAATCAATGTGATACATCATATTAACAAAAGAAAAGATAATAACCATATGATCCTGTTGATAGATGCAGAAAAAGCATTTGACAAAATACAGCATCCTTTCTTAATAAAAACCCTTGAGAAAGTCGGGATAGAAGGAACTTACTTAAACATCATAAAAACCATTTATGAAAAACCCACAGCTAATATCATCCTCAATGGGGAAAAACTGAGAGCTTTCCCCCTGAGATCAGGAACACGACAGGGATGTCTACTCTCACCACTGTTGTTTAACATAGTGCTGGAAGTCCTAGCATCAGGAATCAGACAACAAACGGAAATAAAAGGCATCAGAATTGGCAAAGAAGTCAAACTTTCACTTTTCGCAGATGACATGATACTGTACGTGGAAAACCCAACAGACCACCAGAAGCCTACTAGAACTGATCCATGAATTCAGCAAAGTCGCAGGGTACAAAATCAACGTACAGAAATTGGTTGCATTTTTATACACCAATAATGAAGTAACAGAACGAGAAATCAAGAAACTGATCCCATTCACAACTGCATGAAAAACCATAAAATACCTAGGAATAAACCTAACCAAAGATATTAAAGATCTGTAAGAGGAAAACTATAGAAAACTTATGAAGGAAATGGAAGAAGACACAAAGAAATGGAAGAACAGTCCATGTTCATGGATAAGAATAAACATTGTTAAAATGTCATTATTACCCAAAGCAATCTACACATTCAATGCAATCCCAATCAAAATTGCACCAGCATTATTCTCAAAGCTGGAACAAACTATCCTAAAATTTGTATGGAACCACGAAAGACCCCGAATAGCCAAAGTAATATTAAAGAACAAAACCAAAACGGGAGCCATCACAATCCCAGACTTTAGCCTCTACTACAAAGCTGTCATCATCGAGACAGTATGGTATTGGCACAAAAATCACATACACACATAGACCAATGGAATAGAATAGAGAACCCAGAATTGGACCCACAAATGTAAGGCCAATTAATCTTTGACAAAGCAGGAAAGAGTATCCAATGGAAAAAAGACAGCCTCTTTAATAGGTGGTGCTGGGAGAACTGGACAGCAACATGTAGAGGAATGAAACTAGACCACTCTCTTACACCATACACAAAAATAAACTCAAAATGGATGAAGGACCTGAATGTGAGACAGAAACCATCAAAACCCTAGAACAGAAAGCAGGAAACAACCTCCTTGACCTCAACCACAGAAATTCCCTACTTGACACATCCCCAAAAGCAAGGGAATCAAGAGCAAAAATGAACTATTGGGACCTCATCAAGATAAAAAGCTTCTGCACTGTAAAGGAAACAATCAAGAAAACTAATAGGCAACCGATGGAATGGGAAAAGATAGTTGCAAATGCCATATTGGATAAAGGGCTAGTATCCAAAATCTATAAGGAACTCACCAAACTCCACACCTGGAAAACAAATAATCCAGTGAAGAAATGGGCACAAGGCATGAACAGACACTTCTCCAAAGAGGACATCCAGATGGCCAACAGACACATGAAACGATGCTCAGCATCACTCATCATTAGAGAAATACAAATCAAAACGACACTGAGATACCTCCTCACGCCAGTCACAATGGCTAAAATGAACAAATCAGGAGACTATAGATCCTGGTGAGGATGTGGAGAAACAGGCACCCTCCTACACTGTTGGTGGGAATGTAAACTGG
>JAQQST010001526.1:0-12400 GCA_028646485.1 Cryptoprocta ferox | reverse complement strand
CGTCATGGCGCTGCAGGAGGCGTGCGAGGCCTACCTGGTGGGGCTCTTCGAGGACACCAACCTGTGCGCCATCCACGCCAAGCGCGTCACCATCATGCCCAAGGACATCCAGCTGGCGCGCCGCATCCGCGGCGAGCGGGCCTAAGTGCTGAAAACGCAGGATCGCCGACTAAAACCCAAAGGCTCTTTTCAGAGCCACTTTCAGTTTCATTTTAAAGAGCTGTATCTTCGGCAATAGGGTCTCCGCGCTACTCCTCTTTCCTCTTAACAGTGTGGGAGGTCCGCTAGGGGTGGCGGCATTTGCCACTTGCACAGCATTGTCCCTTTGGGCGGGGCTGGCTGCGAAGCTCCGTACTCTGGCCGCCCCCTCCATGCACCCAAGTGTGTGCTCCTTGCGATCTCTTGCGCAGCACCCTCAGTATACGGGGTTTGACACGTGTTAGCTTTTACTTCCAGTCCTCGACGGTGGGAATGTAGCCAAGGGGCCATACAGCCGCCTTGGGTTGGAGGACTTAGCTGAACCACCGAGTAATTTAGCGGCAAGTTCTATATCGAATCCTGAAGGCGATCGCTCTGGTTTTAGGAAATTTGGTGTCCAGTTAAAACCTGACTTGACAGCTGGCTGGGGGCCAATCCTTAAGGGCAGCAGTGGATGCAGTCAGACGGGCATATTAAGACTGCAACCTGCCAGGAACCCAGGCATGGGTTTCCCCATTTCCTTCTGGAGTGACAGGAAGCTCCTGGGCGGGTACAGTGAGCGGGCATGCGCACACTGATGTTCGGGAAGCCGCGCTGAGTGGTGCGCGAGAGCAGTTCGGTGGCGGTCCACATAGTTCTTTACTGAGCAATATCATCCTCTAGTAGAGATCGTCAGCCTTTCTGTGCTGGTACTGGTACCCGAAACCTCGGTTCCACAGCGTTTCCGAGGCTGCCTTGCAGGGGCGCTAGTCGCAGTGTGGGCAGCGGCCTGTCTGGTCGAACAGGGCGGGGCGCCACCGCACCAACCCTGGGGCCTGGAGGAAGAGCGGTGTGCTCAGCCTCCCGGGAAATCGGCTTGTTGCAGCTCCTAACTGAAAACTTGAGATTGTGCAGAATGTGCCTGCTCCCTGTATGAGACCCATGGAGTCTAAGGCAGGACTCAGACCTTTCACAGCTGGCGGTGAATAATCTCTGAATCCTCAAGGAGGCAACAGCTCCCAGCATTGTTCAAATTCAGAATCCTATGCCAAACCCCAGAGCCAGGCAGGATTTGTACCTGCAATCAGGTTGTAGGGACGTCAGCAATGGGGACTGCTAGCCTCATCCCAGGGCTTACCCTGCGCTGTGGGGATTAGTAAAGGCTTTTCAGGAACCAGGCAAAAGCTCTGCGTGAGTGGAAACACAAGTCTACAGCCGGAGCCACAGGCCTCCAGCAGTTTACTCAACAAACCAGCAGTTTACTCAACAAACACTGGAGTCTTGGTGGAATGAGTCCTCAGCCCCAGAACCCAGAAGTCAGATTTCAGAAACAACTGAAACTACGGCTCAGCGCGGTAATTTTGAACCTTGAAGCAAACTTGCAAATGGTAATAGTAACACCATGGGATTCCTTTATGACTATTGCAAGGGTTATTAGGCTCCCAGATACCATAGCAGCACTTTTGTATCTTAAGAAATGTAATTTTAAGGTGGAACGCAGGAAATACAGAACAAAACAAAACTGCCAGGGGCTGGGGCAAAACAAAGCATTGTACGTGAAAGTTCATAGCAGCTTTATTTGCAGCAGCCCTAGATTACAAACCACTTAATATCTTTTGGTGGGTGAATGTCAAATAAGTTGTCATACATCCGCGCGTGGAATCCTACTTGATGATAAAATGGGAGGCAAGTGATCCAGGCAACCGCCTGCATGGGTCTCAAGGGCATAGTGCGGAGGGAAAAAAGCGACTCGGGAGGAAACCGTTTCCCTCAACTCTTGTAGGTTCTTTGGCTGTAAATTGATATAGAAACATTAACAGGAGATAAAAACAAACTTAATTATGTATGTGTAGGATTCCCATCCGAATATGAGACCCAGGGATAAGTTTGTCAGTTGAGATTTATTTGTTTGTTTATTTATTTATTTATCCATTCATTCATTTACGTGTTTATTCATTCCTCTTGAGAGAGAGAATCCCAAGCGGGCTTCACACTCAGCACAGAGCCCGACGTGGTACTGACCCGAGCCAAAATCAAGAGTCAGATGCTCAACCAACTGAGCCAACCAGGCAGCCCTCAGTTGACATGGTTAGACCGCCCTGAGCTAATGGCATAGGGACCTGGGGCTTCAAAGGGAAATAAGGCAACCTACAGATGGGTCTTTCAGGTAAAAAATGATCTCTGGTAATAGCTGTGTTTCTGGGCCAGGCCTCCTATCTAAAATTTTTTAGTTAGTTAAAGGAGAGGTAAAAGATGGAAGAGCAAATGTTTGGTAAATAAATGTTTGCCATGGCACGCAGATAGGTTTCAGATACAGAACTTGCCTTTGATAACAGCCCAGAATGATTGTTAGGCTTTTTAGCCTCATCATGGATTTCATTTTAGTTTCTTAGGGCCTTCGGAGAACGGGCTCAATTCATACTGTACTCCAAATAATTTATGAATGAGAATGCTAACATATTAAACTAAAATGGGTGTTATGTCTAGAGTTGTGGCCTCAAAGAGTGGAGGACTTCAGTCTTTACAAGAGCTGTCGAGGGAGATTAGGTGACTTGTCTAAGTAAGGTCACCTCGTCAGGTTTTCTGAGAAGCCTGTGGTCTTATTACTACATGCCTGCTTAGATGGTAACCTTCCATTTGTTTCTAGATTGTGGTTGAATTAGACTAACAGTAAAGATTTAAGACTTGTGTGTCTCCACAGCTGGTGGTTTTCCTCTTACCTGCTGGTGGTTTTCCTCTTACCTGCTGTGTATGCTACACTGATACTCTTGGGGAGGCACTTGGCCATGCTGTGATCACAACAGTGCAGGTAGGAGACATTACGGGGGAAAGGAGTGGGGCCTCCTGTAGGGATATTGCCTCTACTTGTATTCAGCGCACACCAGATGTCCTGAGTACCGTGTGTCAGGTACTGTGCTGGGCACTGGTGAGGGGGACAGACACCTCCAGATGCACAGAGATGGTGATTTCAGACGGGACGCAGTGTTGTGAAGGCAATGAACTGGGTGATGTCACAGCGAGTCGCTGGGGAGCGCGCTCTTTTTTAAAAAAATTTTTTTACATTTATTTATTTTTTGAGAGATAGAGTGAGACAGAGCATGAGCGGGGAAGGTCAGAGAGAGAAGGAGACACAATTTTAAGTAGGCTCCAGGCTCTGAGCAAGCTGTCAGCACGGAGCCCAAAGCAGGGCTTGAACCCACCAACCATGAGATCATGACCTGAGCCAAAGTCAGATACCTAACCAACTGAGCCACTCAGGAGCCCCAACACGCTGTCATTTTGGATCTGACAGCCAGGGACGCCCTCCTGGAGGGATTGCAGTGTACCAGAGATCCAAGTTCGGGACAGAGTTAGGCCACGGATGCTCCAGGCTAGAGGACCGGCAGAGAGGAAAGTCTCAAGGTGAGCAGCTTTGTGTGTTCGGGAACCAAAGGGCAGCCCGTGTGGCTAGAGAAAACAGCCAAAGCAGGGGACACCGAGCCCATGGGCAGCTTACTAGGAACAAAATAGGCAAGGCAGCCAGGGCCCACGGCTAATAGGATCCTGCAGATGCTGGGAAGGACTTTGGATTTTATTCACGCAGAGGAGGAACACGATCTGGTTTAGGTTTCACGTGTGGGTAGAGTCACACTGGAGACCTCACTGAGGACTTTCGTGGAGGGCGGAGTGGATGTCGGTGCAGAGCAGCGCAGGGCCGCTGCAGACGTCCAGGCAGGAGCTGGGTCAGCCTAAGATGAAGGCGCAGGGGAAAGTGGAGACCGAAACCCATTTTCACTCTGGGATAATTTTACTTGGAGGCCAACTAATCCTGAGACTCATCACCCCCGTTTTCTTTCAACAATATGAGATGCCCAGTGTCTCATTTAAAAAAAAGTGGTATGTGTCTTCCGGGTACCTTGACAAGAATGACATGCTAATTCATTCTGTATCTTCTTTTATGTCAATGGCATTTTATTCTTTTTCTTTTCAATGTTTATTTATTTTTGAGAGACAGAGCATGAGTGGGGGAGAGGCAGAGAGAGAGAGAGAGGGAGACACAGAATCTGAAACAGGCTCCAGGCATTGAGCTGTCAGCATAGGGCCCAACGCAGGGCTTGAACCCATGAACCGTGAGATCATGACCTGGGCTGAAATCCAACACTTAAAAGACTGAGCCACCCAGGCAACCCTGTCAGTGACATTTTAAAGCAATACCTCCTCTTGGGGCGCCTGGGTGGCTCAGTTGGTTAAGCATATGACTTCGGCTCAGGTCATGATCTCACGGTTTGTGGGTTTGTCGGGCTCTGTGCTGACAGCTCAGAGCCTGGAGTCTGTCTTCGGATTCTGTGTCTACCTCTCTCTCTGACCCTCCCCTGCTCATGCTGTCTCTCTCTCTCTCTCTCTCTCTCTCTCAAAAATAAATAAAACATTAGAAAAAAAATTGAAAGCAATGCCTCCTCTGTAGCATCTGTTGGAGCTATGTGAGCCATGGGGATGCCTGAGTGGATTTGTCCACGTCACTTCATGTCTGAACTCCTGTAGAAAGAGGATAAATCGCCCTACCTTCTTCACAAAATTGTTCTGCGGACCCCACGAAATAGTCTGTGTAAGCTCCGTTGGCTTTAAAGTACCTTACAAGCGTGAGTTACTGTGACCGAGCATTCCCCCCGCCCCCCATGAAATCTTTATTACCTGAAGCAATTTACCTAATAAAGAGCCAGGGATTTTATAGCCATGACTATTGTAGATTCTTAATTGTTTGCCTAGAATTGTCTGACTGTGACATGACATTCTGATTTTATGCCAGCTAGGGCCTGTAACTCCCTTGTGCAATGATACGAATCACTAATGCTGGGAGTGTAATATCTGTTCTGTCTGTCTTGTCTCATTTTATCTTCTTAACAGCCTGGCCAGAGGCCTATGCCCCCATCTAGAGTTGAGAAACTGAGGCTGAGAAGGTAAGGAAATTGTCCAGATTAAATACTGAGAAAGATAAATACAGGGACTCAATCTAGGGCCTCAAGGAGCAAAAGTCCATGTTCCTTCTTCTCTAGTATTATGCTTTTTTATTCTTTTTTAATGGAATTTTTTTTTTTTTTTGAGAGGGAGAGTATGGGGCGGGGCAGGGAGGGGGACAGGATCCAAAGCAGGCTCTGTGCTGACAGCAGAGAGCCCAATGCAGGGCTTGAACCCAGGAACCTTGAGACCATGAGCAGGGCTGACATTGGATGCTTAACCTACTGAGCCACCCAGGCGTCCTGCCCCTTCCTTACTTTTAATAATTATCCATTCATGCCTACTCTGCCTTCTCTTAATAGCATGTCTGTCCTCTTTCCACCAACAATTTGGGGACTAGCTGCTCCCTTGCCCCCGTGATTCGGATCAGACTGCCCTCACAGCAGGGGGATAGAACAGACCCTTGATTGGAAGATGGCGCCGTCACTTAGGGATGATCTATATTGTGACTTTATCTTCTGTTCTGCATATTTGTAACAGTGTTGTCAGTTGGTTTTTCTCATTTGGGAAGTTCCTGATCAAGTCTTTTGTCCAATTTCTAGATCGTTTTTCCATTTTTGTTATTGATTTGAATAAATATTGATTACTTACATTAGGTAAATATTGATTTATATTTTCTGGATCCCCGCCCTTGGTCCATTTTAGACTTATATCATTTTCAGTTCTGTGACTTGTATTTCTGCTTTTTACATAGCCACCTCTATAAACCGAGCTCCTTGCTTTTAATACAGTTGCATGTACCCATCTTTTACTCTGTGTTTTTTCTTTTTTCTGTCTTATTTAAAAAAATGTCCTCTCTAATCCCAGGCCATGGTGATATTTATGCTGTTTCTAAGAGTTTATGTTTTGTTTTTCACCTTTCTGTTTTTTAATCCTCTGGGAGTAAGTTTTAATTTTTTTTTTCCATGTGGACATCCAGCTTTCCAAGCATCACGTACACAAGGCATCGTGTTTTCCTTGCGGGTCTGTTATGCCATCCATCCCTGCCCCATTGAAGCGCTCCCGGGTGTGAGGGTTTTGGGGCTCTCTACTATGTTCCGTGGTCTTCTTGCCTGGAATTTTACCAATACAATATATTGTGTTAACCATTATGCCTCGATGATCTTGACCATCTAATAGCTGAGTCCATCTCATCGCTTGTCACATAGAAGGAGATCAAGTATTGATTTGATGACGAATCCAAATGGAGCATCTTAGAGATAAAATAATTATGCCTTTTACTCTGGGAACTAGCTTCTGCTCTGGCAAATGTAGTTTAAGTTCCCAGGTAAAATCTCAGTTGAATTTTCAGAATATGACAAAGAAAGGTTAAGGCTACTTCAATGAGGTTTTATTAGTCTTGTATGTGTTTCCTGTGGCTGCTCTATCAAATTAACACAATCTTGTTGCTTAAAAAACCTCCAAAATTTATCAGCTTACCCTTCTGGAGGTCAGAGCTCAAAATGGGTCTAAGGAGTTACAACGGAGGTGTTGGTGAGACCGCATTCCTTTGCGAAGGTCTAGAGGGGAATTCTTTTTCTTGCCTGTTTCAGCTTCCTTGGCTCGTGGCCCCTTCCTGTGTCTGCCAAGCACGTGGCTCCACTCTCTGCTTCTGTGGCCACTTCTCTTCTCTGACTCTCATGCATCCTTTCACAAGTGAGCACAGGGCTCACTTGTGTCATCTGGAATCATCTCCCAATCTTCAGACACTCCATTTAAATATTCATTTATTTTTGAGAAAGAGCGAGTTGGGGAGGGGCAGAAAAGGAGAGAGAGAGAGAGAGAGAGGGTGAGAGAGAATCCTGAGCAGGCTCCACACTGTCAGCACAGAGCCCAACATAGGTCTCAAACTCACAAACCGTGAGATCATGACCTGAACCAAAATGAAGAGCTGGACTCTTAACCAACTGAGTCATCCAGGTGCCCCACCCGAGACCCTCCATTTAAGTCCATCCGCAAAGTCCTTTTCGGTAAGGTGACATATTCGCAGGCTCTGGGATCAAGCCTTGGGCATCCTTGTGGAGGGGCTAGGCTGGGTAGTATTCTGTCTGCCCTGACCATAACAAGGAATAAAGCCTTTTTGCCCCTGTGGGGTTTCTGAGCATGCCACCGTGATATATGCTGCTTTGATATTGAAAATGAAATCAACTTGACTTGATCATCAACATATTGATTATTTTCAGCTGAGGCACTTGAAAAACAGCAGATGCAGAAGGGTGCTCTGACACCCTTTGAAGAAAAGCTTCCCAAAAGCATGAGATAAAATTCCCATGTGATAAAATCCCCTGTCCCAGCAGGAAAGAACATTCTTTTCCCCAGGAGAGAAATCTGTAAAAATAGACCTTGTTAAAATAAACTTTCTTTCTTCAGCCTCTCTATAGCATTTGTGCAACTTTTCCAACCTAGTACATAAATACACAGGCCTAGCCACTTCTTTGGGCCTTCATGCGCATATAAAACAAAATTTGTGGTTTTCTCCTGTTAAGTTTACCTCTCCTACACATCACTGTTGTGAAAGTATTTCAAACCATTTAATACGTTTTTTTTTTTTTTTTTTTTTTTTTTTTCTAAATTCACAGTTCTTAGGAACCAGAAAGGCTGACTCTGGTTGATCACTCATTAAAGGCGATGTTTAAAGGGAAGGATGTCCACGCTGTGAGGAGGGCTGTGGAACCAAGCCTGAAGACACTTCCGGGTATAAAACCCTGGCATCTCGCTGAAGGATGGGCCTGGGGCTGTGGGTCCTTGACCCTCCCGGAGGCCAGGGCTGCAGATACTCCCAGAGATTGGACGTGACAGCTCTGGTCCCAGCAGAAGCGGGGTGTCCGAACCGTCCCTGCTGTCCTGTCCTTCCGTGTCAAAGAGAAGTCTTCTGAAGGTGAGACTGATCGGTGGAGCCTGGCCACGTGTATCTCCACTGTAGCTGCAGGGGCTGCTCGGAAGCGTCTGCAGGCCAAGTTCTAAGCTGGGAGCTGTACACATTTACAAAGGAAATCAATGGACCACTGGTTTGCCGACATGTTTCCTCCGCGTTCCACAGTGAAGGCAAAACAAAACAGAAACACATATCCTTGAAACTAAAATTTTATGATGTGATATTTTCATTTTTTACACAAGATGGTTGATATTTTCTATATATTATACTGCCTTTTTTTTAAGTCTATGTCAGTGGATAGAGGTGAATCCAAATTTTAATCTTAGATTCAAAAGTGCAGCCAATAATGCTGAATAAACATACCATTTTCACTCAAAGTAATTTGGATTAATTTGGATGATTAAGTATTTTCATTAAAGATCTGTTGCAATAGCTATTTTTCACACCGTATAAGTGAATCTGCTAAACACATAACACCATACAGTTTTAGGAAATTTTACATTGTAAGATTAACTCTAGCTACAGAACTGAAAAAACAGGTTTTTTTTTTTTTTTTTTGGCATCACACTTAAGAAGCCAAATATGAGCCTGGATGGCTCAGTTGATCAAGTGTCCACTTTGGCTCAGGTCATGGTCTTGTGGTTTGTGGGTTCGAGCCCCATGTTGGAGCTCAGAGCCTGGAGCCTGCTTCAGATTCTGTGTCTCCTTCTCTCTCTGCCTCTCCCCAGCTTGCACTGTCTCTCTGTCTCTGTCTCTCTCTCTCTCTCTGAAAAATAAACATTACAAAGAAAAAAAAGAAAAGAAAAAAGAAACCAGATGGGACCCCCCCAAAAAGGCTGCTAACCCCTTTTATTTTATTTCTCTTGTAATGCACGCCCACAACAGAAAACTTAGAAATTCTATAGCAACGATGGCTACCTCAGTAAATGGTGATGGAAATCTGGCTCACTTTGCATACATATGAGCTTACGAAAGTGGCATTTTTGTGCGAAAATTTGGGTAAAATTATACTCTTTGAAAGGTGGATATTAAAAATGATCTGTAACAACAGGAAACAGGAGGCACATTTATTTTATACCTGTAGGTTGGGACCCGTCAAATTGTTTTCATTACACATTAAAGGCTTCCAATCTGCATCACTGCAGTAAAAGTCTGCAGTGGTGATTGGCACTCACACGCCTGCCATTTCTGTAAAGGAAAATGGTAAGAAAGGAAAAAGTTCTGGGGGGGGAGATAATATCATTTAAAGGAGAGCAATTCATATAAAAGTGTATTTGTGGCCTTTGATAGCCTATTCATTTCACTGAATCATGTAGTCATTGCACAAATATTTACCAAGTGAATAACATGTGCAAATAATTTATCTGGGTCCTGAGAATGTCAGGATGAAGATATTGTCCAAGCCTGCCAGAAATCTAGAGAGGAAAACAGGTATTTGTCATCGCCAACAGCTGTTTCAGTGTGTGGTAACACTGAAGTCAGATACGGAACTCTGAAGTTGTGTGAGGTACATGTGAGGAGGGGTGTGTTAGGCAGACGTGTGGAGGGGTGTGCTTGTTGCCTGGGAGAATCAGAGAAGTTCTCTGAAAGTAACTGTTAAAGGGGTGAAGGGGATGAGGACATGCCCCCCCCCCCCAAAAAAAAAACCATGTCGCTTTATAGAAGCACTTATATAGAGCGTAAGGATGAATTTTGTGCTGAAAACATTTGAGTTCCTGAAATCTCTCTGCCTAAAAGCAGATCCTCTCAACAATAACTCGGTTGTCCTAAATCTATCCCCTCCTCGGGAGCAACTCTGGTGTTTTGTTGGAAATGAGAAATGGGTCCCACACCCGGACAGACTTTGTCAGATACTATCACATCTGCCATCTATTATTTTAGGGTCCATTATCTTTCCAAAAGTCATTTGCTTTTCTGGAAGAGCCCTTCTTCCCTCCCTGTCCCCTACTAAGTTACGTACATACACCCCCAAACTCTGCCTTCCGCTTTGAGTTACTTACCACTGAGTGCTCTAATGTGTATCTGTGAGACACAGACACAGTATCTGTCTGTTTTCTTCATTAGGCTGTGTTTTCTTAGTCTATGTACAGGGCCCAGCCAGAGAACCTAAAAGCAGTGGAGGAAAAAGATCCTTGGAAACCTCCAAAAAGAGCTGAAGGTTCTTTATGGCGAAGAAGCAGTGTATGTAAAGGATACTGCCGATGGAAAGAAAGTTCCAAGTATGACGATTTGTTCTGTATTCTCGGCTACAGAAGACAGTGGGGCTTGGGGGGAGGGGCTTGGAGCTGAGACTGCAGGTGAGCCCGGGCCAGGTAAAGCCCAAGACTTGGATTTCATTCTGTGGATGTTAGGAGAACCAGGGAAAGCTCTTCTTTTGTGTAGTTTTGCCCAGGTGGCATAATGTCATGTGCCCGTCACTCAGGTCTCTGCGGCGAGTGGAGGGATTGTAGCCGGGAAGGATGCAGGCAAATCTGTCAGGACCCTGCGGTCACACACAGGCGCTGGGAATAGGATCGGAAGGCTGTGTAGGAGAGGCGTAACTTCCTTCTGCCCTCTCAGGGTCTCTGGCTGGGCCTCAGAATTAAATCGACATGAAACAGATTACCAGCAGAAAAACATACAAATGTTATTTAATGTTTTTATGTGTCCGTGGGCATCTTCATAGGAAAATGAAGACCCCAGAAGCGGTTAGGCCTACGTGCTTACATACCAGGTTGAAGAAAGATTAGTAATCAATCATGAGATAACAAAAATCAAAGAGGAGAGGGGGACAAAGGGTTATTTTAACAAGGTCTATTTGTACAGATCTCTCTCAGCCCTGACTCCTTGTTTCTGGTGATGTGTTCTTCTCTTCCTGATACAGGGGTGACACCTTTCACAGGGGATAATTTCTCTGCTTTCAGGGAGAAATGGGACGGTCAGAGCCCCGTTCTCACACCTGCTGTTTTCCACATGTCTTTAGCTCAACTAATCCTTATGCCAAAGTGCCATATTTTGGGGGTGGCCTATTCTGCTACTTTTCAGCGGATGGTACTCGGTTCTTCTCTGGGGGATGTCTCACCATCTGTGGAACAATTGGGAAGAGCTGGCTCGAAGAAGATGTCTGGTCTGATGTGAAGAGAATACACATTTATTCATTGGGAAGAATCACAAGCAGAGGAATGGGGCCCAGAAAGCAAACATAAGAATCATGGAGAACATAGGATCTGGGTCAGGAAAACTACCAGAGATTTGTGAGACTGTGAAGGGAGGAGTGAGAAAAGGACGGGCTGTAGCAGAGATGACATTCTTCAAGGGTTATTTTGGACCTGGCAATTAGCAGGTCACTGGTAACCATGGCAAGAATCTCTCTCTCTACGTACATATTTTAATTTACTTATTTTGAGATGGAATGCATGCAATGGGGGGGAGGGGGGGAGGAAGAGAGAATCCCAAGCAGGCTCAGCATGGCCAGCACAGAACCCCAAGCGGATTCCAACCCCGGGAACCTTGAGATCATGAGTTGAAGCAGTCTGATGCTTAAGGACTGAGCCATCCAGGCACTCTCAAAGGTATTTTTGCTGAGTGATGCATAAGTCGGATAATCATGAAGAGTGACCGAGACATGGACCTACTCGAAGATGCTAAGGATCTAGATCTAGTAATTGATAGACGTATGGGTTCATACTAAATTATACACATTTATAGAGAAAAGAAAGCCAGGAGAGAGGAATACAGGCTATCACTGTCAGATTAGAATATGCAACTAACATGCTTGTCCCACTGAACATTACTGCTGGTTATTTGTGGGCCCCATGAACAAGGACAAATACAAACTGTCACACTTAGAAAACCTGAGGCAGGGCCGGCACGGCCAGCTGTCTGCCGGACAGGAAAACGGAGAAAAGGATGCAAGTCGTTGGTGGGAAACCGGGTGCCATAGAGCGGCCAGAACACACGCACTAGAGGCAGCAGTCCCCACTGCGGTTTCCCTGCCCTGGCTCCGCACATGTGACCGCGGCCATGTCGCCCGCTTCCCGCCGCCGCGGAGCCCCCTGCCGCAGGTCGCCAGACGCCGTGTTCCTGTTACAACTACAGGGAACACGGACAAACCTTCCTCGAGATACAGCTCTTCGTGTGACCGAGTGGGTGGCCCTGAGAAGGACCTTTGGGGGTTGCGCGGAGACTAGAACAAAAAACGCTCAGCCGCCGAAGCCGTAGAGGGTGCGGCCCTGGCGCTTGAGCGCGTAGACCACGTCCATGGCCGTGACCGTCTTGCGCTTGGCGTGCTCCGTGTAGGTGACGGCGTCCCGGATCACGTTCTCCAGGAACACCTTGAGCACCCCGCGGGTCTCCTCGTAGATGAGGCCGGAGATGCGCTTGACGCCGCCGCGC
>JAQQST010001525.1:0-12403 GCA_028646485.1 Cryptoprocta ferox | reverse complement strand
GTAACTGCTTTTCTTTTTCTCCTCTGTGGTGCATTGAGTTACTGCCCAGCTACCATGCTCAGCCTGCTAGCTGAGACTTCCCCTGAACAGAAAACAGAACTTCCTCAGGACCCATATATCATAACCCCTAAATTGCATACATTTTGATATGCTGGCTCAACAATTAGTGTCATTACCTTAAAAGATATTATTCTATTTTAAAACACAGAGTTTGACAATGTAACCATTTCCCATAGACTTGGTTTAACAGACTCAATCAGCCCAATTAATTCTGGGAAAGACAATATCCAACTGAATAATCACTATTATTTGCAAGTTTTTTTTAATGTTTATTTATTTTTGAGAAAGAGGGAGACAGAGCATGAGTGGGGCAGGGGCTGAGAGAGAGGGAGACACAGAATCCGAAGCAGGCTTCAGGGACTTAGCTTACAGCACAGAGCCCAACACGGGGCTCGAACTCACCAACTGCAAAATCATGACCTGAGCCCAAGTTGGACACTTAACCAACTGAGCCACCCAAGGGAACCCCCCTCTTTTTTTCTAAGCACAAATCTAAAAATACACTTTGAGTACTATGTGTACTCAACAATCTGTACATCTTTTTTTAAACTTTGCAGTTATAAATTAACATGAGTTACCACTAATAAGGAATTTGACATATGAATCAACTAGATTGCCCATTTCTCCAGGAAGAAGTCTGAGTGTGATGTGTTCTTCAAAAAAAGCCCAGTTCACTGTTAGATTTTCTACTCTTCATGTAATACCATTTCAATATTAATATAATTATTTGGTTTTGCAAATTCTACTGAACTCTATGTTCTAACATTTATGTTTACTAGTACTTTTCTTGGAAAAAACTTTTTCAACCCATGTGGCTTTAGTGAGAGTAACCCATAACACTAACTTCTACCAGTTGCCACCTCCTGCCCTTGGTTGCATGGATGGACACATGTTGCAAGGGGGCAAAGAGGATTTTATTATTTTTCTTTAGATTATGTTAATGTGAGTATGGACAAACTGGATGGATTATCTTCCCTCTTACTCCCTTTTTAGAGCTTAAGCTAATTTAGTTTTAGTTTCTATCATTTACAGTGAAACATCTTGACTGATGTAAAATTTAGCACTTATTCTTTCAATTCAAATATCATCACCATTTCCGTGTCAATAAGCTTTGATTCCACTATATCCTCTCATATATTTTTAATTAGTTTATTTCTTTTGGGGGGGGGGAGTGCACAAGCAGGGGGAGGGGAAGAAGAGAGAGAAAAATCCCAAGCAGGCTCTGTGCTGTCAGCCCAGAACCCCACATGGGGCTCAGTTCCACTAACTATGAGATCATGACCTGAGCTAAATCAAGAGTCAGATGCTGAACCAACTGAGCCACCCAGCTACCCCTATCCTCTCCCATATTTTTACAGGACCTCCCATATTCCTACAGATTCCAATGGTATCAATCAAGAGCACTAATGAGTCAGTTATGGCTTAGTGCAGGACTGACAGGGTCTACAATAGCAGGAAATGAGCATTTCACTTCAGGTGTGATTTAGAGGGAGCAGCAGGTAGAATTGTGCTTCACGGGATCCCTATAAGACAGGAAATTGGGTAAGATTGGGTACATTAGTTAAAATTTTATGACTTCATGACAATAAAATTACTAAAGACATTTGTTGAGTAGGTACAATTACTGTATATGACTTACTTCTAAACTTTGGCAGCACTTGACTTTAAAACATTATATATTTTTTCAAAAGTTATGATATACCGTTTTATATTTGTTTTGTTTACGATCAGTACTGTTACTCATAGAAAATGTATAACATTGTGTCAGATTAACATATTCAACTGAGCTCTCAGGAATTGCATTTTATATTTTTATTTTACCTTACGTGACTACAAACTTATGTCAAGTTATTGAAGGGGTGATAACAAATGGGGCATAATCACTTCATATAAATTCTTTTAAAATTGCTTTCTGGCTATCCATCTGTGGTCTTCCTCACTTCCTTACCACATAGGACTCCTTATGGGGCAGCTCACTACATGAAAGCTTGCATCTTTAGAATAAGCAGGTTAGGATAGCTAGGAATAAAATAACATATTCTCAATGAGGATAATGTTTTCTGAGAACTTCAGTTCTTGGATATTTATAATATAAAGCTAAAATTATCTATTAAGATGTCAAAAACAGTTTAAATAAACAAATGATGAGCATATAGACTTCATTATAATTATTTCAATTATTCCCTTGGGGTATATATACTCTGTCTCATTATTTTTGTTTGACTCTGTCAGCTCACAACCTTCTTAGGAAATTTCTGGGTGAAATCTGAAACCAGCCCTATACTTGGAGGGCAAAGAGAGACTGAAAAAAGAGGCCACTTCCAGATTGGTAGGTGGCAAGTTTAATAAGCATAGGAACTTGCTTCTAAGGTTTATCTTGGGTGGCCACAATGCAAATAGATGTCTATACCTGCCTGCTAGAATCCTAAAAGTTTATATAGAAGCCTTAAAATGGTTTAGTCACATACCCAGTCCAGATAGCCTTGGAACAGTGTCTGGGAGTGGGAAAGGCAAGCTTAATACACATTCCAAGGACATAGGAAAAGGTGGAGGTGGACCCTCCAATTGCTAAGGTCCAACTGGCAGTCACATCTTCTCGATGACCTCCTCCAACAGACTAAAAATATATCTTCCATTTCACTTGCTTGTTATCATGTATCAATTAATATTTTTCTCAGAATTACAAAAAAAAAACTAAAGTGTAAAACATATTTAATCAAGTTTGTCATAGTAAATATCAACCAAATAATTTTTATACTTATTAATTAATTATTAGTTGTCTGTGAAATATTATTTTCTGCAATTACACTAGGAGGAAACAGTGAAATTTCTGAGTAGGATGACTTAGGAACTATCCTATCTACTAGTGTAACTCCTGGAATCTTATTATGACCAGTGTGAAATTATCGGAAACTGGTTTAGCCCAAACATATCCATGATCTGGTATCAATACAGAACTGCAGGATATACGGAATTTATCATCTCATACTTGCCATGGATCAGGAGTCCAGAACATTTTCTCTGGATCTTCTGTTCAGGACTTGGCAAAGCTGGGTGTGTCCTTAACTAAAGTTTGACTAGAGAAAAGTCAGTCCAGACTCCCTTAGGTTGTTGGCAGAATTTATTTCTTTGCAGCTGTTTACTTAGTAGTTGTTAATAGCAGACCTTTCTATGTTTTTAGAGATCACACTCAAGTCCTTGCCACATGGTCCCCTCCTTAGGCCCTCTCATACTTTAAATATCTTCCCTCAGTAGGTGTGCTTGGGTGGCTAGGTTGGTTAGGAATCCAACTATGGCTCAGGTCATGATCTCACCGTTTGTGAGTTTGAGCCCCGTGTTGGGCTCTGTGCTGACAGTTCAGAGCCTGGATGGAGCCTGCTTCGGATTCTGTGTCTCCCTCTCTCTCTCTGCTCCTCCCCTTCTCACACTGTCTCTCTCTGTCTCTGAAAAATGAATAAACATTAAAAACAATAAATATCTTCCCTCAGTAAATGTCCAGTCCCTTTAATGGGCTCACCTGATTGGATAAAGACTACTCAGGATAATCTCTTCTTTGATGAACTCCTTTTTGATTGGGAATCTTAGTTTTATCTGTAAAATCCCTTCAGTTCTGCCCACATTAAAGGAGAGGGAGTAATATATGTTGTTTATACCAAGGAATATGAATCTTGTGAGTTATCTGATAATTCTGCTTGCCACAATGGTTTGGTTGATAGAATATATGTGACTAAGGAAATCCAAAAGGAAGGCTGAACAAAAAGCAGATCTCTTTTTCCATTTTAAAGAATGCTGTACAGCAATTTTGGAGCACTAAAATATGTTAAACATTTTAATTATATTTCTTTTCAGTTCTGTGCAATGTATTCAATTAACTTTAGTTTCAATATACACAAGTATCTGAAATTCTTAATCCATTCCCAGTAAACTCTTTACTTGAAATATTACATCATAATGTACTTGATCACTGAAATAAAAATTCCCTACCAGAGACTAAAAATATTTCCCTACTTTATTCTGATCTTCTTTCTGAAAAGAAGCATATATTTAGCTGTGATAATAATAATAATAAATAAAATTGTGCAGTTTCATATTTCTTGCCACAGCAAATTCTCTCATAGTACTCCTTACCATTAAATTTCCAATAGCCACTAGTGAGATATTTATCTTATACCCTTTGATATTTATTTGTTTTATTATTTATGAAATGCCAGAGCAACAGAGACATGAAAAGTTCAATGATTTACTAATACAGAGATGCTTATTTTTCCCCTTTTAATGTACACTATCTTCCTTCTCCTCCCATAGATGTCTATTGCCAACTATAAATAATTGATTAATATGCCTATTTCTGACATATATGTGATTTTAACAGAAAGAAAATCATAATACCTTATTTCATATTTATAAATTAATAATATAGTCAATTATTAAAAACACTTTATATTCCAGGCACTATTCTAGCCACTGGGGATATAGTAGTGGCCATACAGGAAGGTTTCTAAAAGCATGAATATTACTTTACACTGGGATGAGAAGAAAGAAAACAATAAAATATATGTCTAAGTAAAGTAATCATTGAGAATAGTAGGGACCATATTAAATTATGTCATCAATGACTCCAGCTTTATTAGATACAATCAGGGAAGTTTAGTCTTTTATTTAAATTTCTTTTAAAAATCTCGGTAGCTTAAAAGAATTAAAATATTGGTCTGTTTTAAGCTAAAAAGAAATTAACCATCAAATCCTGATCCAATAACATTAATTAATTCATATTTGAAAAGTTTTCTATATTAATTGGTCTATTTAAGTTTCCCATACCTCTTTGTGTATCTTTGGATAGCTTATTTTTGTTAGGAAATAACAAATTTCTAAAATTGGTATTTGAATTTGTCTCCTGTGGTAGGCAGTCTCCTGAGAATGGCTCCCAATGATCTTTGCCTCCTGGTTCTCATGTCCTGGTATAATCACCTCCTTTACAGTGTGATTATATAAGTGAGATTATAAAAAGACTGCTTTCTGTCTTGTTTCCCCCTTTCTTCTTCTGGCTGTTTTTGCTTCCTCATTCTAATGACACGAACTTTCATGTTGTGGTGAGCTGTCCCAGAGAGACTCCATTGGGTTAGGGGACTGAGGAGGGCCACTGATTGACAGCAAGCAAGAAACTAAAAGCCTCATTCCTGAAAGGTTAGTATTTCCTGACAAGTGATTGAGGCATGTTGAGCCTTCCTCAGTTGAGCCTTGAGATAACTGCAGCCCTAGCTGAAGTCTTCATGGCTTGTGAAAGATCCTGAGCCGGAATAACAGCAAAGTCACACCTGAATTCTTGAGACTCTGAAACTGTAAGATAATAAATGTTGTTTTAAGTCACTGACTTTTGGGTTAATTTGTTATACAACAATAAATAGTCATCACCATAGAATTGTATTTAGTATTCTTCTATTGTTTTAATCTCTACTAATTGCTTGTTTTTGTTCGTCTCTAGTTACTATTCTGTATATTTTGTCTTTCCTTTTTTTCCTTGAACAAACATCAGAGGTGTTTCTATTCTTTACTTTTTTAAATTTCTTTTTCAGCATTTTTGAAGAACCAGAACTTAAATATATCTGTCTTTATGTTATTTATTTATGATATCACTATTGACTTACTATATCTTTTAAAAGTTTAAGGCATAAAACTAATGTCTATTTCTTGGAAACCTTAAAATTTGCTTGTGACAAAATTCACCGCTCACCTTTGTGTTTATCCCATGGACATAAAAATGAAAAGTACATCCTTTAATTCTTTAAGGAAAAGTTCTAAATATATTAAACTAAATTGAGTTTTTTTAGTGAAATTATTCTATAACCTATCTACTACTTATTTTTATTGAAGAGATAAATTATACTCTCTGCCATAATTTTATTCACACCAAATTCTCCTTGCATTTCTAGTAAGTTTGTATTTATGTAATTAGTTGCTGCAAACATTATATAGTGTCATTCTTTTTCCTATTTGCAATGTTAATCATATGTTTTCTTTTCTAACATATATTTTGCCAACTCTTGATTTCTTTGTTGTTGAGTTTGGGCTGCCATAACAAAATACCATCCAACTGAGTGGCTTAAACAACAGAAACAATTTATTTTCACAGTACTGGAGGCTGAGAAGACCGAGATCAAAGTGCTGGCTGATATGGTTCCTAGTAAGAGGTCTCTTACTGCCTTTGTAGACATGACTTTTCACTTCTCAGTGCCAAAGATCGCTCTCTCTCTCGCTCTCTCTCTCTCTCTCTCTTTCGCTCTTCCTCTTGTAAAACCACTAATTCCATCATGTGGACCCCACCTTCATCATCGAATCAAATTCTCAATATTTCCTAAAGGCCTCATCTTTAAATAGCATCACACTGGTGGGTCAGGGCTTACAAAATATGAATCGGGGATAGGAAGAACATAAGCATTCAGTCTATAACAATTTCCAAATGTTTTTCCATGACATTGTTTTAAACATATTATTTCTAATTAGAAGCCTAGTAAAGGCTTCTTGATTCAGTCTGTCCCTTTTTTAATAGAAGTTAGTCCATTCACTCTCTAAAGGAAGAAAATATGATTCAATAATTGCTTATTATATTTTTCAGAAGCTAATAAGGTCTAAGTGGGAAAAATAGTAAAAAGAAAAGGCATGTGGCAGAAATCTTGCACAAGCTATTTAGTATCATCTGGTCAGGCAATATAATAAAATTAGTCTTACTTTCTAGTTCCCTGTGTAGACACACCTATACTGCTTCTGTTGACCCTTGCAGCAGAATACATTTTTATTGAATATCCATATTTTGGGAAACTTTATAAAACTTTCAAGTTCTGCTTTGATCATCCGTTCTATGAAAGCCATATTTTAATCAATAAAAATATTTCAAGTATGTGTTTATTATTAATGCTAATTTTATTGCAGCATGACTAAATGATATGTTCTGTTTCATTTCTACTTTAAAAACCATGAAGCTGTCATTATGACTTACTAAATTGTCACTATATTCTCAAAGCTATTTATTATGCAAAATTTCAAACTTAAAGATTCATGGAAAGAATAACATAATGATGTAATTTATTTAATAATTATTAACATTTGCTATGTCTGCATTATTTGCATGTATAGTTCCAAATATAAATTTATAGATACACAAAGATAAATGGTATAGGAATCACATATGTAAGTATTGCTATTTATTTGGAATTGATTTGAAAACTGTCCGAAAAATCATAATACTTTACCACTAAGTATGCACTCTATTTTTAAAAAATATCTTCCAGTCTAAAACTCCTTAATAATTATTTTGTAGAATTATTTAATATCTAGATCATACTTAAGTGTCCCTAAATGTACCATTGTTATAGAAATATCAATTATACACACATTTTCAAATAGGTCACTTATTGCACTTGGTTGTTATATTTTGTTAACCTCACTTTTCTAAGAAATAACTTTGAAGTAAATATGCAAACCTGTTTAATTGATTGTAGAATGGCCCATATTCTCTATTTGTATGATTGTTTTCTCACAGTATTATGTCACCATTTTCTATAGTTCATGTAGACTGGAAGTCAGATTGGTCTAATCTAAAGGATGGTATGGATACAGGGTAAATATTTATGGTAAAAGCATTTCATAGATGATGCTAAGCACGTTGTGTTGAATCACATCAGAGGTCACTTGATTCCAGGCCATCTATTTTTAGTAATGCTAATTTGAACACCGTATTTTAAAGAATATAACTACTAGATCTCAAAATTATAAAAGAATGCCATTCTTTTCAGAATTAGCAAGTACCATGTTGGGGATACTTTGAGGCTTTGCAAAAATTCTGTTCCCTGATAACTTTTCACTGATGTTTTTAGGATTTTTTGGTGATTATTACATGAATCAGTTATTTTCTCATAGGTTGAAAACATGATGCTCTGATCTATCATTGTTTCTAAATGTATCTGCCATTCTTTTGCAGTTTTGTTTGAACTACAAACCTTTAAAAAGGCAAGGTAAGCAGTTATGATTTTAATCATCAATTTTTTAGAGGAAGAAATTGGCATAATGATTATGACCACTGGTGGAAAATTTTTCCAAAAATGTTTTAGTACCTTAATGAAAAAGGTATTATTATTCAAAATTATGAATTTGATTATTATTCAATTCAAAAATATGAAATGATGATTAAATGCTTGATAGATTCATTATAAATAGCTTTTCAGTAAGTAGTTATGAAATATTTTCCTCCATGGATATTAAATGAGGTTTTTCTTTTTTTTCAGTATCATTATGATTTAAAGGATATAATTTAATTTTTAACAGTAAGTTTTGGGCATTATTTTTTCTGATGTTTAAATTATTCCAGTTGTGGCCATTGGAGCACCTTAAGATTGGATATTTTGTCCATTTGACATGACTCTTCTCATAAGTTGTCATGTATTTCCTTGCTTTTTAACATAAAAAGTTGTTCATGATTACTTTATGCTTTATTCTCTCCAGACCTGGAAACAATCCTATTTCCAATGAGCCGTGGTTTGGTTGTTATGTAAATGATATTTGGAAAACAAAAACTGGGAATGAGTTGTGTTCATCCCTGTTGAACAGTACCAGGAAATACCTTTTGTTTAAAATAATTTGGTTTATTTTTATATTGCCATTCAATAATAAAAAGTAGTTTTTTTAATATCTTTAATTTTACACTTGTTTATATTTGTAAATATTGATTCTAATTAATATATGCATTTGTTTTGTTATTTTATGTACATGAATAAATTCAATATTATAATAATACAATAAAATTACTGAGATCAGCTTAAGATTTTTTTGATTCTTTTTTTTTCTTAAGAATATATACCATGAGGAAGGGGAGGGATACAAGGTGTTGAAAGCTAAAAGTATTTGGTTTCATTATGAGATAATGAAAATATTCTAAAATTGGCTATAGTGATGGCTGCACATGTCTGTAAATATAATTAAAATATTAAATTTTGCACTTTTAATGGATGAACAGTATATAAATTATATCTTAATAAGCTATAAAAGTATATTCCCATATAAATGTTTACTCAAATCCTTTTATCCTTTTAAATTAGATTCTTTTTATTATTGAGTTATGAGAGTTCTTTGTATATTAGAGATGCAAGTTCCTGATCTGATATGCTATTTGCAAACATTCTTGTTTTAACTCTGTGCATCACCTTTTCATTTTCTTGCTGGTGTCCTTGACTTTTAAAATTTGGTGAAGTTCAATTATCTGTTTTTCCTGTAGTTACTTGTGCTTTTGATATGATTTATAAGCAAACATTCCCAAACCCAAGATAACAAAGATTTACTCCTATTTCTTTTTCTAAGACTATTATAGATTCAGCTCTTAAAATTGGAAACTAGGATAAATTTGGAATTAATATTTGTGTATGATGTGAGATAGGGCTCTAACTTTGTTGTTTTGCATGTGTACACTCAGTTGTCCATACACCATTTGTTGAAAAGACTGTTCTTTTTTCATTGAATTGACTTACTACTCTCGTCAAAAGGAAGTAACAGTAAAACGTCAAACTTTCACACCTAATAACATCAGTGAATAGAAAAAATAAGTAATTATGGATAACAGCCTGATAAATTTAACAAATGTTTTAATTATTAAACAAAATGTTTTAATAATATCTTCTTATCATGGGTTAATTTATATAACAATTAAAAAAAGCTTAGAGAAACAAATAAAATGATAGTCTTTGTAAAACTATGGTTTCAACATATGAAAACCATTTTTTCATAACTTCCTTTATCTCATTTATCTCAGTTATGCCTTACCTGCTACCTTTAATTTGTATTCAGTTTCCCAGATGACTATAGTGATCCATTCCATTCTCTAGACTCTACTGTTGTTGATTTTATTGCAACTCCAGTATAACATACATTTTAGAGATTTTCCCTGGATTGGAGTTGTGGGTTCTTAGTCATTTGCATAAAATCTTACAGAAATTATTTTGTCTCCTGGTATGATAATGAGACCCCACTTGAATTCTCAGAATTGCAACAATCACATTTTTTAGTTTTTTATGTTTCTCATGAAATTTAAATGTGAATTGAGGTGAAAAGTGACCTGAGTGTGTATGCACAGACTGTCATGATGAACTGGGATATTCTATATTTCAAGGTTTTTCTCAAATGTTACTTCTTTTTTCAACTTTTTTTTTTGGGGGGGGGGAGAAAGACTCAAGAGAGAGCATGAGCAAGGGAGAGGCAGAAGAAGAGGGCAAGAAAGAATCTTAAGCAGGCTCCACGCCCAGTGTGGAGCACAACTCGGGGCTTGATCTCATGATTATGGGATCATGACCTGAACAGAAATTAAGAATTCTACACTTAACAGACTGAACCACCCAAGCACCCCTCTTTGTCACCTTTCTACAGATATGACCCAAAGTGTGTATATTTTTTATGTACAATTTAACTTTTTATAGATCTATATTTGTACATTTCTAATAATATGATAACCACATGTTTTCATGACTGTTTCTCCTATTTAGAAAACTTAAAGATGATGATTTAATTACTTTTGGATTCTTATAACAAACTATGGATTTAAAAATGTAAATTTAAATAATGTATATTAATCTTATGCTCAATGTCCTGAATAGTTTTATCATTCTATATAGAAAAAATATAGTAAGTATTCATAAATGATGCCTATTTTAATTCTGAATATTATATGACTATATTGGTAAATATAAAATAAAGTGCATTGATTGGTATATGTCTAGATCACATTAAGTAATATAAAATACCAGAAATCTCTTATCCCTGTTATATCTTTGAACTTACTCATTGTGTGATAATCATTTAAACTCTCTGAGCCTTAGTTTATCTATACATAATCTGAGAATGACGTCTGCCTTCTTTCATTTATTTATATGCATTGCTCATCAACAATGGAGCAGACATTATGCTCGGTTATTTAACACTGACAAGAAAATTAAGCAAACACTATCACTACACTGAAGAGCAAAAATATGTAAATCAAATGATATAAATCATGTTAAACTAAATAGTAAATTTTAATATGCAAACATAAGGCATTATTATTACAAGTATAGCTGTTTATGTGCTGCCACCAAAGTGAGCACTGTATGCATAACTTTGTAAAAAAAGTTAAAATATGAACACAAACTAAGTTGTACCCCGCAAGAGTAGTCTGATAAAATTGACGAACCTGATACTAATAGTATCTGTTGTGTTATTTTTGTTGTTTATATATAAAATTGAACTGTAATGAAAACAGTGTCTGCTTACCAGGAAAGCACCAATGTACTATATAATGTATATAATTTGACTTACTGTGCTCAGATACAAGTAAAATGTTTAAGGGAACAAATGATTCTCTAGGACAGGATTTGGCAAGGCCTGTAGGTGAAATTTGTCCTGCTGCCTGTTTTTGTAGGGCCTGAGAGCTGACATAGGTTTTTACAGTTTTAAATGTTTGGAAAATATTTTTCTTAAAGGATAATAATCTTTTATTATCCTTTCAAGGTTTCTTGAAAATGATATGAAATTCAAATTTCAGTGTTGTTATGAGCTGATTTGTATGTCCCCCAAATTCACAGGTTGAAGCTTCAATACCCAGTACCTCAGAATGTTGACTATATTTGGATACAGACTTTACAGAGGCAATTAAATTAAAATGAGGCCATTAGTGTAGGTCTCACTCCAATATGGCTGGTGTCTTTATAATAAAAGGAAATCTGGATATACAAAGAGACACCAAGAATATGAGCGTAGAGAGGAAAGATCATGTGAGGGCATCGGAAGGTGGTATCTGCAAGCCAAAGAAAGAGACCTCCGAAGAAACCAAACCTGCTGTTAAAAAGAAAACCATAGGCCTAAAAGGCATTATTTAGGCCAAGTCCCCAAACTGGGGCTTAATTCCTAATCTAATTGCAATCTCAAACTTCCTCAGAAATACATTTTTTTCTTTTTTTAAAACTTTTTAAGTTTACTTATTTATGAGAGATAAAGACAGCATAAATCAGGGAGCGGCAGAATGAGAGGGAGACCCAAATTCCAAAGGAGGCTCCGGGCTCTGAGCTGTCAACACAGAGCCTGACACGGGGTTCAACTCACAAACTATGAGATCATGACCTGAGCCAAAGTCGGACGTTTAACAGACTGAGCTGCCCAGGTGTCCCAGAAATACATTCTTAATGGGTTAGTTAGGAATTTTCTGGTAGATGCCAGTGAGTTGGCCACATGGGTCCTTTCCATCCCCAAAAAATGATGATGTAATCTGCATAAAACCCCTTGCTTTTCCCCCTTAGGCCTGGAATAATCCTTTTCTTTTGCTAGTTTTTTT
>JAQQST010001524.1:0-12403 GCA_028646485.1 Cryptoprocta ferox | reverse complement strand
GCTGCCGCTTTTCAAGGCTCCCACTGCTGCTGCACCCAAGGAAGAACTCGCCGGCCAGATGGGACGGATTTCTCTCCCGGGTCTCGGCAGATATATATGGGGAGACGGGCGAGTTTTTCCTCCCTTAGAGATGGTTCTAGGTGCGTTTTCCGTCTCTCTTTCTCTTCCCCTGGTCTCTCCGAGGCACAGCTCGCTCTCCCTGTGTTGGGCTCGGGGGCTCCTTTCCCCTTTAACACCGGGACCCGCCCGTCCCCTAATTTCCCAGATCACAGTCACTCACTCAGGCATCTTTGAGGTTGTCTTCTTTCTGGCGTCTGTTTCTTCTTTCCCCCACTTGCAAATCCGAGTTTTATCCCTTCAGTCCTTCTCAGTTCAATCCATACGGGCGTGCGCGGATTACAGAGCTCCCTGCTCTTCCGCCATCTTGTCCTCTCTCCTCTGATTTAACAATTTTTAAACATTTATTTATTTTTGAGAGACAAAGAAAGACAGAGCAGGAGTTGGGGAGGGGCAGAGAGTGAGAGGGAGACACAGAATCCAAAGCAGACTCCAGGCTCTGAACTGTCAGCACAGAGCCTGATGTGGGGCTCAAACCCATGAACTGTGGGATCATGACCTGAGCTAAAGTTGGACACTTAACCAATTGACCCACCCAGGTGCCCCAGAAAATTGATATAGAGAAAAGATTCTCTGTCCTTGCTCGGCACATGCACAAAGTTGGTACTTAATAAATGTTGATGATGTTGATGAACCCTGTAGAATTGAAGAAGTACAAATGTCAGGTTAGAGTACCCAGCTGCCTACAGAGCAACTGTGTTAGGGCACGAGTGTTTTTTCTAGATGCTGGTCAGGGACACAGTTCCTGTTTGTGCAAATTTTGGAATATACAACTCCATGGAACACTATTTGCTCCATGAAGTAATGGATGTTATAATGTGACTATGAACAATTTTTGTACATGGTGATTAAGTGTTTTGAGGGAGGAGGACATTTTTCTTATTTACTCAAAATCGTCTTTTAGATTGGCTGCTTGTTTAGTTATCGATTGGCTGAGTTCAGAGGACTGACTAAAGTTCATCTGACACTGAAGAATCTGAAGTGTAAACCACATGCTGAGAACAATAATTGCAAGTGGATAGAAATACCTCTGTAGGTGATATTGCGTTGTTATTCTCATAGGAAAGTCTATGTGGAAAACAAAACTTTATGTAGAAGTCTGTGTGATGAATGTGTGTGTTGGAGATTTATTTTTTTCTTTGTCATCTTTTCCTTTGGGAATTGCTCTTACTATTCCATGTATCTCTTTAGGACCTGCCAATAACAATGTCCTTCTATCAGGCCATGTGGGTGGGCATGTAGAGTGAGCCTACTGTAAGACCCCATTCCCTTAGCTGTAGTGTTTGACCAAAAAATGAGCCCAAGGTAGACCTATATAGAGTGTGTGAGTGAAAAGAGCTTTCCTTTTCCTCTTGGATCATATTGAGTATGGCCCTCTGTTCTCTGCCTCAGAGAGTAGTAGTGAAGGAGTTGCACAAAGAAAAGTAGAGCTGGGAGATTGGACGTTGGGGGGACAAGAGCAGGGAACAAGTAAAGAAGAAGATGACAGTGTTTGAATCCCTGAAGAGCCTGAGACCAGCTTCATCCATAAATATTCTAACCAAGTTCCCTTTCCTACTTAAGTATCCTCGAGTTGAATTTTTTCCACTCGGAATTGAAACATTTCTGACTAATGCATTTTGGAATCAGAACAAGAGGTCTTATCTGAGGTCATTAGGCCTGCTGTTCTAATGACATGGGCTGCACCTGCTGCATGATGAGGGCCATCCTTTGGAGGTGAACTTATACATCCATCTTCTCTGACTCTACATTTTGAGATTTTGGTAGGACACTTCCCTCTGTCATCGTATTTTCCTTCAAATTGAAGATAGTACAAATTATTATATTATAGCTTTTTTGGTCATGACCCCTGTTATTTTGAAGAATTTTGTTTCTCCCTGAGTCTCTTTAGACACACATTTCTGAAACATATATTAGGTTCATCTGTAGGTACCATTTTTCCTCTCTTTTACTTTGCTATGGATTATAAACCAGATCATTTGCTTAGTAACATAACAACCTACTTCTGGAAAACAGTAGCATCAATAGTATCATTATAGTTTAAATAATGTTAAAAAAGTCTTAAAATTATAAACATACAATAGTAAATTTCATCCTTAAGGTGAATTTAGAATTTCTTCTAAATTTCATTCCCACCAGATCACTTTACGTCACTGTTTTGGGAACATCTAACAGAATCCTCTATGATACTTACTATTTCTACTCAGAATGATTTTTCCTAGAGCTAGTTTTGTTATTAAGTTTCTTTAATCTTTTGTAATATAAAATTAGGTGTCTCAGGATAAAGAAGCCCAACTATATAATGGTGCTTTTAAAGAAATTGATGTAATAAAGAATAAACTTCCTCTAAATTATGCCATGAATCTCTTCCTTGGAGTCTTAGCATGCCACTGGCAGAGGCACAGAGTTTTGGCCTTACTTTTCAACTCTTCGCCATGAGCTGAGGCTTTACTGAAGGTTTCAGGCAAGCACTTGTTACCACAGCTAAATTTTAAAAACAGTACCACTACAGGAGAGAAGGGGGGAGAAAGATTTATTTCCTTTTTACCCACTAATAACCTGCTACCCTATTTCCACTCACTTTTTATTAAATGAGATGATAATGAAATAATATATGTGAAAGGGCTGTGTGTAATGTCAAATGCCCCTTTAAAAGGCATCCTTCCTTATTTTGCTATCATCAGCTCTTCTTCCCTCCAATAGCTTTTTTCTGATTATAATTCTCTGGTATATGGTGTGGTAGAGAGAGAATCAGATTTAGAAGAGAGAGACCTGAGTTTCAGTCTTGGGTCTTCAATATGTTTCACAACTTCTCTCCAAGCCTCAGTATTTTGTTTTTGGTTTTGTAAGTTAGGGAAGATTATGACTGTGTCCCCTGCCTAAACAAAATGAGAAAGGCATACAACAAATGCATGACCTTTGATAGAAAGACTTAGAACAGTGTAAAAATGGGCCCAGAAGTGTGATTTTTGACTGATATTCCTAGAACAACATTCATGCAAACACACACATACTCATGTACACATGCCTATACACATATGCCTAGATGATCTTTCCAACCATTTTAACCACTGCTTATTCAGAAGGACCACAAGGGCTAATTTCAGATTTGATACATGTCAAGAAGCACTTTTAAGCCTCTTTTACAGGTGGCCAGGAAACTTGATTAGACTTATCTTAGCTGCCACATATCATATTGATCAATCGATATCCTGGGAAGTTAATACCTGGATACATTGGTATTGGGAAGGGATTCCTTTAATAAATACCCACCAGTTCTGTTAAGTAAGAACGATTCAGTGTCGTTGATAAACAGAAAGGTCAGGAAGTGAGACATTTGACTTTTGCTTTTAAATTTCTTAAAAATATTTTAATGCTTTTTATTTATTTTTGGAAGAAAGAGCGAGTGGGGGAGGGATAGAGAGAGGGGGACAGAGGATCTGAAGTGGGCTCTGTGCTGACACAGCAAGCCCATGAGGGGCTCAAAGTCACGAACTGCAAGATCATGACCTGAGCAGAAGTCCGACACTGAACCAACTGAGCCACCCAAGCACTCTTGCTTTTTTGAAGTGAAAAATGCTGTATGGCCAGCTGCCATTTGACAGGCCCACACTCCTCCTGCAGCTTGTTGTAGATCCACCTACTGAGTGGAAATCAAATCAATGGCATCTCCACTTCACTTCATTTTCCCCCTTCCCTGAAACTTGAGCCTGTGTTCACTTGTAGCGGACTATACTTGTTAATTTCTGCAGCTGAAACAATTACACACTTACAATTTGTTGTGCAATGTGCTTACACTTTTCTCTTTTATATATATTTATTAACAGCTGTTAGTAAAATTACAATTTTATTTTAATACACAATGACTCACATTATCTCACAGGATTATTGAAAAGATGGAATTAAATATGGTCTGAGAAAGTGCTATTGATCTAAGTAATTAGTGTGGAATTGGCAGCAAGAGTGAATACGATATGAGATGATGGGTCAAAACTAAAAAGAAAATTGAGAGGGGATTCATACATGAGAATTGGGGTCTAGCCAAATTGAGATTCAGGAAGGTCAGGTGTAGTATGAATATGTAAATAAGCATGTGAATCTTCAGAGACAGGCCTTGTTTTGACTTCCTTTTCTGCAATTTATCAACTGGGTGAGCTTGGACAATTAACTTCCCTTGTTTGTAGTCTCCTCAGCTGTAAAATGAGGATATCAGAGTTGTAAGAATGTTGCTGTGAAGGAGAAGAAAACATCTGAGACTTGTGGAGGTGAACAACAACTTTTGCCTGTTCTTGCCAAGTCAGGGTGAGAATAGCAAATAACTACCTAGTCCATCTTATCTTTTAAGGAGAGATCTCCTTGAAGGTGTTGTAAAAATCAGATGAGGAACTGTTATAAGTTAAAGTGGTTATATCAAAGTAAGACACTCAATAAACACCGGTGTGGTAACCAGCCTCTGAGATGGCACCCAAGGACCCCACCTCCTGCTACTCACTTTCTTGTGCCATTCCTTCCCATACGGTACCTGAGTTGGTTTGTGACAACAAAATACAGTGGAAGTGTCACCTCTGGGACTGGGTGATAGAAAGATCACAGTTTTCATTCATCTGAGGTTTTCCCTCTGTCTATGGAACATGTCTTGGCCATGGGGGAAGCCGTGTTGTATGCAGTCATACAGCCAGTCCCGTGTGGTATGGAACTGAGATCTCCTGCCAATAGTTTCCTGAGCTTGGAAACAGATCCTCCAGTTCAGTTAAGCCTCATAATTGCAGGCCCAGCTGGCACTCTGATTGCAGTCTTGTGAGAGACCATGAGCCAGAGCCCATGCAAACTGTGAGATTAGAAGTACTTCTTTAAGACACTAAGTGTGAGGTAATGTGCTATGCAACAGTGAAAAACTAATGCATATAGCTATTATTTGGAGATCTGGGAAGTAAGGGTTAAAATGGAAACAAAGACGGAGCTAGTGGTAGGGGTAAGAATTTTCAAATTTTAAGGGGATTTGGGGGTGGGAAGAAGATGTAAGCACTGGTATCCTAGGCCAATTTCTTTTTTGTCATCTATTGAGGGTTTCTAAGCCAGGGCTTTCTAACTGCTGTGCAGTGAATTGGGTATTGATCTTATTTTGAGATTGTGGATTCTTTCAGTTGTTTGGGTGGTTTGGTGAGATCTTGGGCCTGGTCACCTGAAGTCTTGGAAATCTCCTTTCTTTATGCCTGTGAGATGTATAGTATTCTTATTTTTCTATATGTGTCATCATGTGAAAACAGCTGGGCAGTCCTGGCATTTATAGGGTCAGCATCTTTGGGTAGAGAGACATGAGACCAAACTTCATATAAAATGTGAATTGAGAAGGTTGGACTAAGTCAAAAATTTTTTTATCTAGGGTCCTATGGTCTATACATTTTTAGAAGATTTCCATATAAAGATAAGCAGACTACATGCTCTACAGGGCCCTTTCCAGCTCTTAAATTTCCAGAATTTTAGATCTAATGGAATTGAACTACAGGAGGTCACTATAATTCAAGGTCAGGCAATTTCATGGTCATTCAGCACCCTGTAAAATTCTCGAATAGGCCTTTTGGGATCAGTTTTGGGGCTTATTATGTTTTCTCATAATGTGGGGTTAAGAGCATAAGCTCTGGATCCACACTGCATGGATTCAAACCTTGACTGAGTGACCTCGGAGAAGCGACTTAGTCTCTCTGTGCGTCATTTTCCTCAATTTTACTAACAATTTTATCCATTGCACAGCATTGCTGCAATGATTACTGAGCTATCCCATGTCAAGTGCTTAGAACCATGACTGCCTGGCATATAATTAATGACTAATAATGTTTGTCAGGGGCATTGTTATTACTGTTCCTGACCCCCGCATACAAACTTCCTCCTAGTAGCTCTAATGCTTGAAACCAGGCCTGGATTAGGTCTTCCTGCATCAAAGCAGGACTGGGTAATTGTGTCCCAAAGCCACACCTCTTCTGTCCCTTTCCTTTCTCTTGCCTGGGAAGATCTCTCCTTGGAAGATGAGATGTCTTTTGTAGTTATTTGTTCATCTTACCTTGACTTGGCAAGAATATATACAGGCTGTTGTTCACCTCAGATCTTTTTACTTTGTAAAATAAAAGGGTTAGACTATGTGATTTCTAAGGTTTCTTTTTGTTATAATAATCTATGAATTTACAAATAATAGAAGGAATGCACAAGTAAGTGACATTAGTGGTGGAGGAAATCAGTCAATTGCACTTTCAAGCTTTAAAGGGTTTCTCTGGACAATTTAAATAAATACTTGGCTTCCAAGGATATATAGGTCTATATTGTATGTGAAATAAATCTAGTTTCTGGAAAAAATGAGAAATATCTTAGGAATTATATTATTAAAATTTTATTCAATTTTGATACTAAATTTCATGTTTTATATCACAAAGATGTATCTATGTCTATATCTACACATTCATATATGTATATATCTATATGTAACTACCATGTAAAAGAAAGATTAAGGCATTATTTATTAGCAAGTTTAATTTGCTTTAAAACATTAATAGTAAAATTAATATTTTCATCCTGTAGTCTTACTTTTCATACATTAAAAAAAAATAAAGGAACTGTTCTGTTAATTAAAGACGGAAATTTCGCAAAATGTGGCAGGAACAATAAATAAAGTTTTAGGAAGGCAGTTGAAGGATTCTAAGTAAAAAAGAATTCTTCAAATTAAAGAGATACCTTTACCTTCTGTCCTTTACGTATTATCATGTTTAAAAAAAATGCCATAAAACTGCCAGCAGAGGTCCTCAGTCCCATAGTTTATCAATTCTATTTATTGAATGATCTCTCTCCCTAAGGTATAACAGTGATTTCAAGGACTCCTTTGCTTACTCCGGATATCTAATCACAATGAATGGCCTACAGGCTTACACTACTAACTGAAAAAATATATTCAAGTTAAAATTACAATTAATATGTACAACACTGTATAATATGCTGGAAAACATTATAGAGATACAAACGAACTAGGAAATAAAAATGCAAGTTACCTGTTTTTAATCGGTTGTTTCAGAGAAATTCAGCAGACAAAAGTTAAGAATGGTGATCTCCTTTGTTCTTTCCTCATTTTGATCCATTTCTCTATTTCTGGGAGAAAAAGAAAAGGATTCCTGTAGGTACTTTTTTAGGTAAAAATTCTGAATAATCTATGTTTTTTTTCATTAAAGATGAATTTTAGATGTTTTTTTTTTTAATTTTAGTGTTTATTCATTTTTGAGAGAGAGAGAAAAGTGTGACTGGGGAGGGGAAGAGAGAGGGCAACAGAGGATCACAAGTGGGCTCTGGCTGGCATGGGCTCAAACTCAGGAACCATGAGACCTGACCTGACCTGACCTGAGCTGAGGTCCGACACTCAACCGACTGAGCCATCCAGGCACCCCTAAAAATGAATTTTAAAAAGGAAATAAAATAATCAGAAATAGAAGTACCTAGTGGGAGGTTATTGCTATCTGAAATAATTGGATAATGCTTTTTGAATTGCCAGTCTTCCTCATCCCTTTCTTTTTTGTCTTCACAAGAGACAAAAGAATTGTTACTATAAATTCTCTTAAAAAGAAATGGTAAGTAGAGTGGCCACCAGAGAAACGGGAATCTCTGTTCATAGAGCTTACTAGTTTCCTGGTGTATTAGCGTTAGTTGACCATATATGCAAAACATCCAAAACCCACATTTGGCCAGGAGACAAAAATCAAATTTTGATATAATGGCCAAAGCCTGTGTCTCTCTGGACCTTAGCTTCCTAGTCTGTGTGATGTCTGAAGGTGTGGTTGTGTTTGTACTGGGTGTGTGTCAAAGAGGGTGGGCAAAAGGGTGTAACTCCGAGAACTGAAATCGACACAAATGCTAAGCACTTGGAGTAGGCATTATCTCATGGCTAAGAAACAATGTAACGGGGGCTAGATAAAGAGGAAGGAAAGATTTGAAGAGGTGAAATTATGATAAATAATCTCAAAGTAAGAAAAAAAAAGAGAAAGATGCTTCTAGACAACTGTCTTCTCACCTTAAAAAAATATTTTCGAGGCTGTTGGCTGTTTTTGTTTTTCTGATATTCCTCTGCTTCCTACCTTTTTTTTTTTTTTTTTGGCTGCCTTAGGAATTGCAAAGTCTTTAGAAGTCAAACGGAGAGAAGCTAATAATGGGGATATGGGAGAAATTCTTGACTTTACTTAAAGGTTGATCTAGGAGACACTAAGTATCTATGAAAACTAAGCAATCTTTTAAGATGTTTTTAAAAAGCTTCTGCAGATGAGTCAGGTGACAATTAAATTCTTGGTAGCTTTTATTTTTTTATTTTTATTTTTTTTAAAAATTTTTTATAGTTTATTTTTGAGACAGAGAGAGACAGAGCACAAATGGGTGAGGGGCAGAGAGATTGGGAGAAACAGAATCTGGAACAGGCTCCAGGCTCTGAGCTGTCTGCACAGAACCCAATGCGGGGCTTGAACCCACTAACTGTGAGATCATGACCTGAGCCGAAGTTGGATGCTTAACTGACTGAGCCACCCAGGCGCCCCACTTGGTAGCTTTTAGAGCACATAAACATCTTTGGAGAACGACTTGTTTCTCTTACTTCCTTCTATACCTCAACCAACATAACCCAGTAAGAAAGAATAAGCAAAGAGAATGCTATTGTCATTTTTAATTTGTTTGTTGATCGTGACTGTTCATTTTCTTTCTAAAAAGCAGTCTCTCCAATATTCTCAGTGCCACCCAGAATGATCTGAGTATTCATATACACAATGGTATGATAGGCATAGGTATGCATACAGGTCTTTTCAGGGTCAGTTCTCAAAGGCATTGGTTTTACATAAAGATGTTTGTGGTACATATAGTGTTTTATTAATTCAAATGCTGTATATACCCAGTACAGCATTTTCTTGGTGCATTATAAATGCTGTTTAAGTGTATATATTTAATTTTTATGTCTTTTTTTTCATAAACCTCTTTATGTGCTAGTATTTACCTGAGGCATTCCATTTTACTCAATGTTCTTATGAACAATATTTAGATTTCTGAATAGCAATAACTATCTCTAAAATGTTTGTTGACCAAGTGAAAAATATAATAAAGTGAAGTTATTATATAACATATTGCAAAGAGTTATACACAAACTCAAAAACATGTCTGTTTTATGTATAAATTGGACCTTAGAGCATGCACAACCATATTATTAAACCCTTAAAATAATATTTCATTAGACCCAGAAGCTTATGTATTATTTTATAATTATGTTCATATATATTCTTATATATTCTCTTCAGATAGAAAGTGAATCTATAAATCTCATGACTTATATGGGTAGATTTTACTTCAATTCTTTGGCTGTTATCCTATGTTTGGGTATTTTCCTGTGACTTGGTAAAGTTGAGGGAATTGGATTTTATTCTCAGTTTTCTTTCTCCAAGTAACAAATGTCTTAAAATATGGGTTAAAAATATTATCTTTTTCTTACCAATGAAACTCAAATAAAATAAATCAGACTACTCATTTATAAGTCAAACCTGCGGCATTTATTGCTCAAGAGTCATGGATGCTCTTTTCTCTGTATTTCTTAATCAGTGGGACTTCTAATCTAGCATGGTACCTACTATTCTTTAGGGAAAAAGAAAAGCCAGGGGACCTGGTTAGTGTCCCTCAGGGACTGGCATTGGAAAAGCACTAAACATTAGCCAGGGGGTGACACAAGCTACTTAGAGTTCCTTCCTTACAAAAGTAAATGTTACAAGACACGTTTGGAGTAGAGTAAAATGGAAATCATGAAATTAGTTTTGAGTGGTGAGTTTTAGAAGCATACTTTTCTTTTAGTGCTTGAAAATTTAGTCAGTAATACTAAATTTCTTTTCACATATTTCAAAGCCATTTTATACTCATTTACTCCTGTTTAGTTCCTAGCTGATGAGTTACTCGCAACCCTTAATCTTTCTCACCTCATTAGTTTTCAATTTTGCACATCAAATATCTTCAAAGATGACTGCTGCCTTCCTATAGAGAAATGCTGATGTGCTCAGGCTAAGTTACAGAGAAGAGTTGAAGGGGGAAAGAGACACAGGGAAAACGGGCAAATTCTTCAGCAAGGCCACTTAACTGGTAGAGGTGGCTTGGTTCGTAAATCCCCACATTGGAGTTAGACATTGGCATTCTAAGAGAGTGATGGTGCTAGTTTTGGGACAATTTGATCTTCTGGTTATATTAAAAATAGAAATAATTTTTAAATTAAAGTTTTATTTAAAAATTTTCACTTTAATATTGACTACTGATTTCCATCATATTCAAAGGGCAAGAAGCATTATTCTGAAATTAAATCAAACCCAAACAAACAAAAACGCAGAAAACTTACAACATTTGACTGTGTTAAGAACTTTTACACTAAGATAGAGGCAAATATCCTGGGCTAGTATATAGTCCAGATTATTATTAATATTATTATAAATCATTTTTATGTCATTGTCAGTAACTCAACACAGGGATGTGTCTGAATAAAGAGACTGTCTTGTAATTTTGATAAAGGGATAATTTGAAGGTCTTCTCCTGCTCCTAAAATTATTTTTGTCTTTTGGATATTTATTATTTCTATCTTATGAAAAAAATCAGAATTATAATCTCTTTGCAATGCTATACTAACTTTCCAGGGTATAAAAAATGTTAAATCAAGGAAGGATTATATTTAACATTTGGTAAATGTGCATATAATTAGATATGATGTCATAGAGGATAAGCTGACTGGTATGTATCCCATTCCTTTTTCTTTTTCTTCTTTTTTTTCTCCCCAGATCTTGTTCCTGATACTATATGTCTAATAGGGGCAGTAAGACTGAATCTATTTTTCAACATTTTTTTTGTTTGTTTCTTTGTTTTTTGTGGTAGTGTTGGGAAATCTAGGAGGAAATTGGTCTGCCTTCTGATCTGACTGTTTTGGGCTGTGATAGAAGCTAGACAGAGAGGAAACAAAAACTTCAGAAAAAGAAGGTCAGTCTATATGCTTGCCTCTGTCCACAGTTTTGCCCTTCTACATTTATCAAATATATGAAGAATTAATTGGGGCAGAATATTGAAATAGATCTAGTTTTTAAATTGTTCTATAGTACTGAGGTTTAAAAAATAGAGTTGACAAGGGGCTGGTGGAAAGGATATTTTTGTTTATAAACTCTTTTCTTTAAGCTTCCCTATTCTTTTGATTTTAGAGAATAGCATCATAGGGTGCCTGGATGGCTCGCTCAGTGGTTAAGCGTCTGACTTTAGCTTAGGTCATGATTTCACGGTTCGTGAGTTCGAGCCCCAGGTTCTGCACTGGACTCTGTGCTGTTGGTGCAGAGCCTACATCAGATCCTCTGTCTCCCTTTCTGCCCCTCCCCTGCACATGCTCTTTCTCTTTCTCTCACTCTTTAAAATAAACATTAAAAAAAAAATAGCATGATATTTCCCCCACACTTGTTATTTTCTTGTCATTTAAATGTCATTAATACACAAAAATATTTTACCTAGAATTTTATTCATTATGAATTTATATTAATTTGAATAGGGATTTCACTGAAGTTTACCTTTATGTTTTTAATGAAAAAAGTTTGCTAAGAATATTAATAGTAAGTGATATTTGAATGGTACGTCTTCCTAATTAGGTAAACTAATTATTTTCAGCCAGTTTAGAAATGCTCTAAACATAGTATAGTGTAATTGCTATTTATGAATATCTAAATTTATGAATATCTAAATTATGTTTCAGGTACAACAGTAATTTAATTAAAGTCATTCTTATCTATTCATTGAAGTAGACTTTAATGTTGGGTAGCTCAATTAATATATACAACTGGAATAATAAAGCTGTGCACTTAAAATTATTTTATATTTATAATTAGATATATAATAAACACTTCATTGGATAAGATATTTTTTTACAATTAATAAAAACAATAAAGCTTTATAGTATCATTTTTTTCAAAAGACACTACAGGACAAGGAAGATTTTGAAACAGTTAAGAGTTTCAGTTTTCATTAAACTCCTTATAGTTAAAAAGATTACACTGCAAGTTACTTTTACATGCTGAAGTAGAATCTTGGCAAAATATATTTTTTATTTTTTATTTTTTTATTTATTTATTTTTTTTTCCACCATGATCAGGTGGGATTCATTCCTGGGTTCCAGGGCTGGTTCAATATTCGCAAATCCATCAATGTGATACATCACATCAACAAAAGAAAAGATAAAAACCATATGATCCTGTCGATAGATGCAGAAAAAGCATTT